>JAEUBB010000307.1:0-44533 GCA_018257885.1 Parmelia sp. 050094
AGGGTGGGGGCTGGGCACGGCGGGGTTGGTTGGGGGAAGGGCGGGGTGGGGGGTTGGAGGCGGGACGGATGAGGGTGTCGGTGAAGTCGGCGGGGTCTTGTTCGGGGGGGTCGGAGTCGCTGTCGGAGAGCTCTTCGATTCGGGCGTGTTGGGACATGGTGGGTGCACGGGGGAAGTATGATACTGGAGGTTTGAACGACTCAATGTGAGGCGAGCGGCTTCGGCTCAAGAAATACAGTCAATTGTCCTTATAGCTGAATTGGAATTTTCGTATAATTCGCTAGCTTTTCCGAAAATCCTTGTATAAATAACAAAAAATTCTATTTTTAGATATAATAATTAATCTTATAATAGATTTAAGATAGATTCTTTCTTTAATAAAAAGAGTTAAAAGTACTCGTCGAAAAAATATAGTATTAATTTAATATAGTTATTTTTATCTATTTTTACTTTTCTTAAATATTATTATATCTTTTTCTATTAGAGAGTAAACGTAGAATTAGAATAATATATAGATATTTAATATAAATAGAATTCTAGCTATATAGAAGAAAGAGTATTCTAGCTAGAAGAATAATAAGTAGATATACTAAGTACTAAGAGACGCTAGCCGTATTAAGGTTTGCCTAGTACGGAGAAGACTAGATAAGAACTAGTAGAGAAGATCTAGCTAAATCGTAATATTTTTCTAATAATAAATTTTTAAGATTATTTAAGCTTTCGCTAGCGTTTCTTTATATTTTTAGAATATAAAGAATATTATATAATCTATTAAAATATTATAGAATATTTTACTTTATAGTATAGAATAGTATTTAATTTTATCTCTATATTATTTTAAAATATTAAATCTTTTAAATTAATATAAGTAATAATTTTAAATAGCTAATAAAAAATCTTATAAGATTAATAAAATAATAACTTTAATAATAATTATAAATCTATAGTTATAAACTAAATATTTAATAACTAAGAAGATTCTTTTCTAATAATAAATTTATTACTATAGTATAGAGTTAGAAAGTAGTATATAAGAAACTTAATTATTTCTATAGAAGAAATCTCTACTAAGTAGTATTATAAACGTACTCTAGAAATTAGATATTTATAGCTATATATTAGATTTCTAGCTATATATTAGATCTATAGAGTATTTATTAATTATTATTATATTTCTATTAATATATAGACTAGCGAGAATTTCTTTTACTATTTAAGTATTCTTTTTCTATATTATATTTACTTCTTATCTAGTTATCTTATTTAATTTATCTCTATTAGACTTAACTCTAGATACGATTTTAATACTATAACTAAATTATTTATTCTTTCGTTTATACTAATAAGCGAATAATAAAAGAAAATTATTATCGAAATTATTATAAAGACGTTTTAATATTAAATTATTAGATATTTAAGTATAATCTATATTATAGTTCTAGGCCTAAGTATCTATATATAGTAGAATAGAACTACGCTTATTAGCGTAAAATTTAATCTTTTAATCTAGTTAGCGAGACCCTTAGATAAATCTATTTAATACGAAGTTACTCTATAATATAATTCTATACTAACTAGTCTAGATATTCTAAGTTCGAGTCTCGAAGTAAGCCTATAATATTAAGTCTATAAGATACGCGATTCCCTCGATATAGTTCTAGTTTCTAGAAACAAGTAGATATAAAAGTCTAAAATTCGATATAAATAAAACTAGTAGCTTTAGGCTCGGCGAGAACTTCCGGCTAATAGATCCTTCGGGGTCTAAGGGCGACTATATAGAAAGCTTAGTTTCGAGACGTAATCTACTCGAGAAAGAAGTAGTATTATAGTTCTAGACCTAGATATCTATATATAGTAGAATAGAACTACGCTTACTAGCGTAAAATTTAGTCTTTTAGTCTAGTTAGCGAGATTCTTAAGTAAATCTATTTAATACGGAGCTATCTCGTAATAATCTATCTATAAATAAAATAAACTATTCGTAGCTAGAACTTATTAACTATAAAAAAAATCTCTTATAAAAAGATATTATTATATATATATAAGTATCTTAATATTTATATAAATAACTTTTCTAATAAAGAAATAAACTCTATTAAGAAATAAAAAAGAAAGATTTAAAAGATTATTAATAAATAGAGTCTACTATCTCTAATATCTTTAAAGTAGTCTCTAATTAATAATCTAAAATATAAAAGTCTTAGCGCCTTTAAAAATACTCTAAATTAACTTTAAAATTAGCTTTTTTTTTTCTTTACTCTATATTTAACTCCGTCTAGATATTCTTTTTTAAGTAGCTAAGAAACTACTCTATTAAGTTATTACTATTTAAAAGAATACTATTTAAATTATTACTAGTCTTTATAATATCTTAAACGACTAAAAAATAAGAGTACTAGATAATAATAATATATTACGACTTATTAAAAATTTAGAAGAAGAGATTACTTTACTTAATATAATAGAACTTTAGAAGTCTCTTAAAAATATTTAAAAAGAAGCTAATAATCTTCTAAAATAAATAAAAGAATAAAGAGTTTTAATAATTTTAAAGAATAAAAAGAATCTTAATTTTAATATAAATTTATAAAATATTAACTTCTTTAAAGAATTAACTTAATTAGTAATAAAAGATATAATCTCTATACTAAAAATAATCTAAATCTTATATAAAAAATAAAATATAGAGATTTATAATACTTATTAATTAAACTAATATAGTATAATAATTAATTATTATAAAAAGAAATATATAGTAGATAAGACTAGAATTCTTAAATTTAAATAAGTTTAAAAAGTATATAAGATTTAAAAAGAAGAGTTTAATTAACTTTAAAATTAATTAATAATTTTAAAGTAAGAAAATAAAGATCTTAAGAAGATATAAAAAATATAGTCTTAATAAAAGATTATAAAGATTATAAGATTAATAAAGATCTCTAATTCTTTTATTTTTATAAATAATAATAATTCTATATAGAATAAGTAATATATTAAAATAATTAAAAAGCTTATTATTAATATTAACTACTTTTCTACTAAGTTAGCTAAGATTATTTATACTTTAAATTATATTAATAGAAATATTAATAAAGTAACTTATAATTAATAATATAAAAATATCTTTAATCTTTATTAAACTCTTAAAGATATCTTTAATTACTTAAAAGAACTATTTAAAGATTAGTATTATAAAGTTATTATAAAATAAAAATATAATAATTTAGTTATAATTATAAAAGATAACTTTTAATTCTTTTTTTATAAATTTATTTAATTAGCTAATATTCTAGACTATAGTCTTAATAATTATTATATTATTTTATTAATAAAAAGAAAACTTTCTATTTATCTTAAAAACTATCTAATAAATAAAGTATTTATTATTATAAAAAAGTATTAAGATTATCTTTATTATTTAAATAATAATTAGTAAGCGAATTAAAAGAATAAAGTTAAGTTTAAAAAGATAAAAAAAACTTTTTAAATAATATCTATTTTTAGTTAATATACTATTATAATATTAATAGCGTTAGTTTTAGCGACTTCGCGTATAGTAATAGTTTCTATTTATATCTCTTTTTAATTTAGTTTTAATAAGAATTATTAGACTTATAAAAAAATAAATTACTTATTAAATTAATATTCTTTTAATATACTTTAAATTATTTTTAAATATATAGCTTAGTTAGCTATTTAAAATATTAAGATCTATAAAGTTAAAATTAATAAAATCTTAAATAAAGAAAAAGATTTTAATATTAATTAAATATTCTTTAATAATAATATAAAAAACTAGCTATTCTTATTAAAAATATAATAAGAGTTAATAAAGTATATCTTATAAATAATTTTAAAAATCTATATATATATTATCTCTTCTTAATAGATATTAAACTCTCTTTTTAATAAAAAATAATTTTATTAAAAGCTCTTACTAACTTTAAATATATTAAAGTATATTATATAATTAATATTAAGTATATCTTAAAAGTTTATTAAGTACTAGATATAATAATAAGATCTATTATCTCTAAATTATTAAAAAAATATAATAATAAATTAGTAAAGAACTCTATTATATAAATAATTTATCTATATCTCTTTATTAATAGCTATAAGAAAAGTATAATATTACTTCTTTTAATATTATTAAATTAATATTATCTTATTATTAGAAATTTTTAAATAAATAAATATTAAATTTTTTTAAATTATTAGCGAAATAAATTACTTTTTTAATTTAATTATTATAGCTATAATAATATTAGATCTATAAATTTTAATAACTTATTTAGTTTTTTTCTAAAGCTATTTCTATTTTTTAAAAAAAAGAAGATATCTTCTAAGTCTATATATTAAAATAAGAAGAAAGAATTAAATTCTTAAAAGAGAAAGATTTTAAAGAAGTAAAATAAAGATCTTCTAATATTAAAATTTTATATTAACTTTAATATTAATATTTATACTATTAAAATTACTTTCTATCTTATACTCTATAAAAATAAGAATATTAAGATATTTTTATTAAATTATATTAAAACTATTAATACTCTTATTAAGTATAAGACTTATTAGTTTAACTTTATCTAAGTTAATAAAATAGTTATTTTAAGCTTTAAAGAGATACTTTAAAGATTATCTTTTAAGTATTATAAATTTATAAATATTTTTAATTATTTTAAAATAAATTAATTATCTTTATACTATTTATATAATATAAAGATTAAGCTTAATATATTTAGACTAAATATTAATTTATTTTAGAATAGAATCTATTCTCTTTTACTATATAAATTCTAAAAAGTTAAGAAGTATTTAGATAAATATCTTAATAAGAGCTTTATTATATCTAGTTAAGTACTATTTTTATTATTAATTCTCTTTATAAAGAAGCTAAATAGAGATCTATATTTTTATATTAATTATTAAAGATTTAATTAACTTATTAAAAAGAATAAGTACTTAATTCTATTTATTAATAAGATACTTAGTTAAGTATAAAGTTATAAATATCTTACGCGACTTAATATTATTATTATATTTAATAAGATTTATATATATTTTAAGAGTAAGAATTATACTATATTTATTATATCTCTTAATATCTATAAATATTAAGTTATATTATTTAAGTTAATAAATAGATTTACTATATTTTAGTAATATATAAATAAGATTCTATTTAAGTTTCTTAATAAGTTTTATTAAATCTATTTAAATAATATAAGAACTGTACTATAGATAGTTTAATAGTAATATTAATATATAAAGATAATAGACTAAGAAGAGAAGATCTATTTAAGAAGAAGAATAGATCTTAAGTACTAGATCTATAAAGCTAAGTAGAGTATTAAGAAGTAGTATATTAAGTCTAAAGTATTAAGTCTAGAGTACGTTTATAATAGTATTCTTTTCTATAAATAGCGATATCTCTATCGCTATAGAATTCTTCTAGCCTCGCTAAAGAGAAAAAAAAATAAATAAATACTTCTTTTTAAGAGTAATAATAATAGCGATATTTAGCCTCTATAAAAGATAGTTTCGTTATAAGATATATACTATAGCTATTAAAACGTTTAAGAATAACGTAATTTAGTTAAGAATTAACTAAGTTATAGCTATAAACGAATATAGTTAAAAGATTATAATATTCAAACGTAGCGAAGAAGAGTTTAAATAAAGATCTTTAATTAGTTCGAAGTAGAGTCGACTCGATACTCGAATTTTAATTAAATATTAAATTATCGATTAAGTAGTTTTCTCTATAGTATTTAAATATTTAATTTTAAGTAAAATTACTAACGATAATAGCGAGATCTAGTAATAACGCTATATAGCTACGAAAAGTATTATTAACTATAGTAATAGAGAATAATTAGTTAAAGAATCTTATATATATTATATATTCTCTATAGACTATAAATATTTATAAATATAACGTATATTTATAAAAAATAAGGCTCTTTTATAGTATTATTATCTATCTTATAGGCTAAATTCTATTAATATAAAGTTCTTTTCTATAAATAATCGTAATATCTATAGATATTATAACGTTATTTATATATAATCTATCTACTTTCTCTCTTATTAGCTCTCTTATTAGCTAGATTATTTCTCTTACTAGTTACTTATCTTCTAGCTATATTATATCGCTATTACTTAGTCTTCTTAGCTATCTAATCTCGATCTTATATTCTATAGCCTCGCTAAGTTCTTATTACTATAAATAAGATATTTAAATAGTTAGATATATTATTCTAATTTATACTATTATAATAAGTAATAAAATACTTAACCTTCGCCTTAATATACGTATATCGATATATAGAATACTAAGTTTTCTAATTATAATAGTTATAATAGACTGAAATCTTCTTAATAGTACTCTCTTACGCAGTATAATAATAAAGAGTTACTCTAACTATTAGTACTAAGATTAGAATCCTAATATTAATATAATTAAATAGAGGATTTAACTCTAAAATAGAATAGTTATAATCTAGAACTCTATACTTAATAAGAATTTAATAGCTATTAAAGTTCTTCTTAATTCTAATTATCCTTTTAAAGAGTTATTTATTATTTATAAATATACGATCTAGAGCTAGTATAATAATACTAACTTAATTCTCTATATTAAATATAGTTATTTAATATTATTTATCGTACTATTATTTCGAACGTTTATTAGTATACTATTAATTAATTCGAATTCGCTAACGTAGCGAGTTTATAGAATTTATATCTAATTCTTAATTTTCTAACTATTATTCAATATGAAATCTATTTAAACGAGAAGAAAGAAGATTAAAATTAACTAAAAGACTCTCTTCTAACTTAGAATTTAATAGTATAGAGGGATTTACTATATTAAATATACTCTCCTCTCTTATATTTATAGTATTATTAGCGAGAAATCGATTTTTCTATATAATAAGATTATATATAAAGTTCTCTTAGTATTCGGAATTCTTATTTATATTAAATATCTTAAATAATTATTAAATATATTATTCTATAGCTACTTAGTTTATAGTCTTATAAATAAGAGATATATTCTTCTCGTTATTAATTTCTTAATCCTCGATTTTATTCTTATCGATTTAATATAATTTAAGAGGCGTATATCTATAATTAGACTTTTTATTAAAGACGACTTTATACGAAATAGTCTTAGTAGTTCTATAATAAATACTATTAAGCTATAAACTAATTTTCTAGATAAAAAAAAGTTAACTTTAATATTTCTTTTATTATAAATAAGAAAAAATAGTTATATATTCCTAAAATACTCTTTTTTTAATATACGATAAGTAGAAATTAGAGAAGATTTAGAATATATTAATATTAAAAATTAAAGAAAAAAAAAAAAAAAAAAAGAGTTAAATTAATTATATATATATATATCNNTATTAGTCTATTTAATTAAGCCCTAAGTTCGTAGAGTTCTAGATCGATTATTAATAACCTTAACTTTATACCGTCTTATAAGTTTAAAATAAATACCTTTAAACTCGATTCTATTATCTAATTAAAGAATCTTAAATACGCCGAGAATTAAGATCTAGATATAAATATAATAAGTAATAATAAAGATCTCTTTATTAATTATAAGAAAGAGTATATAGAATTTACTAAAGTAATCCTCTATATAATAGATCTATACGTACTTATTATTAAATATAGACGTTATATTAATAAGATCTATTTAAACGCGTTTAAAGAGATATATAATTATAATAGATTTTAAAGAGCCTTTAAACTTACTATAGACCTTATAATAATAGATCTTATATAGCTTAATAAGAAAAAAAATCTTATATCTAACTATTCTATAGTATTTATAATTAACTTTAATTATAGTTATATTCTATTTAGTATAGTCTAGATCTTTATAAACTCGAATAATAATATTTTAAATAAGATCCTCGCTAATAACCTTTTAAGGATTATAAATAATCTTAGTTAAAAGCCTTTAGAGTTTATTTTAGTTATACGTAAATTCGAACTTAAGTTAGAATTATTTTTTACTATTAGTAGAACTAAGTTACTTTAAAATAGCTTTAATAAGTTATTTAATATATTTATACTTATTAAGAGTCGTTATTTACTTATAAGACTTATTCTTATAAGAATCTAATATAAGATAGAAGGCGTTACGGGCTATAGAGTTAAATAGATTAACTTATATAATAGAGAAAGTCTTATTTAAAGACTAATTATTAATAATCGCTTAAATACTAGAGTATATTATCTTAAAAGAAGAACGTATAATATTAAAGTATAAATAGAAGTATTTAAATATATATAAATAGAAGTATTTAGATAGAAAGAATAATAAAAGAATTAATAAGATTTTTATATTTAAAAGACTCTCTTAAAAGACTATATAAAATAGCGAAAAGAGAATACTATAACGTAAACTAAATAATATATAAATAATATACTTATATTACTAGTAAATAACGTAATTATATAGCTTTAAACGGCGTTAAATAATTAATAAACGATATTAAGAATAATACGCTTTAGATTATTTCTCTATAGACTTAGTAAGAATTTATAGCTAGAATAATCTATCCGTAGAAAGATATAAGCGATTAGTAAAAAATTATCTATAAGATAGACGTAACGTTATTATAAAGAAGTATTCTTTCTATAGATAGACGTTATATTTATAGCTAACACGTTTTATTTATAAAAAGAAATAGCCTATATAGAGTATATAATATATAATATTATTACTAAATAGTAAAGATCTAAGAAATCGAGAGTTAAATATTAATAAGTAAGATCTAGAAGCCTAATTTAAAGTACTTATAAAGGCGCTAAGATTTTTATATTTTAGATCGCCGATTAGAGAGTATTCTAAAGATACTAAAAATAATAGATCTTTACTAGCTAGTATTCTTACTAGTAATCTTACGAATCTTCTTCTACTATCTACTATAGGAATATTAAAAGTATATACTTACTACTAGCTATATTACTAGCGATATACGAAGATAAATAGTTATAGCTTAGTTTACGTTAGTACTATATTCTTCTACTTCTTTTTAAACTAACTATAAAATACTCGGAACTTAGACTACGCTACTAATCTTAATATCTATTTAATTATATTAATAACTTACTTCTTAAAGTACTTCTTAAATATCTTATAAAGATTCTTAATAGTTATAATTAAAAGAATTCGTAGCTTAGAACGACGTATAGAATAATTAAAATAATTATTCTATAACTTAACTAGCTAAGTAGTAAGAGACTTAAGTAGAGTATATCTTATATAAAGATCTTTAATTATTAGATATAACTTTAGATTAATCTAATAGAATAGTAAAGATAATAAGATAATTTAATATATTAAAAGAGATAGTAATAATAAAGTAATCTCTATAGAAACGAGTAAGATTATAGCTATTTTAAAAGTAATAGAGCTCTTAATAGCGAAGTTAGATTTTAACTTAAATATTAACTTAGATATATACGCTATTCTCTTCTTTTAAAAAGTAATAATCTTAACGCTAGAATCGTTCTTCTCTTATATAGTAAGCGGAGTTATAGTAAGTTTACTAATAAACTTACTTATAAAAATAAAGTATTCGTTTCGAATATAGTTATATAGTTAATTTTTAAACTAAAAGACTATCTCGTAACGATTACAAGTAGACTTATTATAATATAATTAGCTATAAATTAGAAGTCGATTAGTTAATAAGAATAACGCTAAGTAAGTAGCGTATTTATAATATTTAGAATTTATATAGAAGACTAACTACGAGATCAATTAAGAAAGTAAGTTTAGAATAATTAATAGCGGAGATATCTTAAACTTAGCTATTAATTCTTTAACGTACTTATTAAGATTAGTATATTTTAGAGTCTTCTAAATACCTTAACTCTATATAAATATAGACTTATAAAGGTATTTAGAAAGTAATTCTAGAATATTCTTCTTACGATATTAATCTATATACTTTAGAAGACGCTTTATAAACTTACTAATATTATAAAAGAGAAGGATTTCTTAGAAATTATAACTTAAAGAGAAATTAAAAAAGCTAATATTCTAAGAAATAAAAGTAGATTTTTAAAGATTTTTAATAAATTTATACTAAGATAAATACTTAATATACGTAGAAATAGAATTATTATAAGATTCTTAATTAATAAGATTTATATAATATTAACTATATCGAATATTATTATAATTAGATTTAATAGAAGTATATTCGAATTTAGTTATAGCGAGATCCTTTAAAGTAGATAAGATATATAACTATTTAAATAATATAGTATATAATTATTTAGATAAGAATATAGTTTAACGTTCTATAAGAGTTAATATTCTTACTTAATATAGATAGAAGATCGAGATAGACGTGTTAAGAATATTTGTATCGAAATTATAGTAGGGGAGTACTTTATTTCTCCTCGCGTACTCTAACGAAGGTAGTAACTAAATAGTGTTGAGACTAAGTAACGATGTTAAGAAATAGATAACGGTGTTAAGAGATAGTTAATCTACCCTAGAACGATCGAAGACGTCTATAAACTTATAGTACTTAGAAGATAGTCTCTAGAGTACCTCTTTAGGGCTTAAGGCGACTATCTTACTAACTTAAACGGAGTCGGACTAGCGGGCCTTATACTTAGCGAGAGCGTTAGTAATTTTAGTATAATTTAATAAGAATATCTTAATATTCTTATTTCTATAGAGTATAAGATAGGAAGTAGTCTTAATAATATAAATATTAATATTAAAGTTAATATAAAATCTTAATATTAAAAGATTTTTATTTTATTTCTTTAAAATCTTTCTCTTTTAAGAATCTAATTCTTTTTTTTTATTTTAATATATAGATCTAGAAGATATCTTCTTCTTTTTAAAAGATAAAGATAGCTTTAAAAAAAGGCTAGATAAGTTATTAAAATCTATAGATCTAGTATTATTATAACTATAATAATTAGATTAGAAAAGTAGCTTATCTCGCTAATAATTTAAGAGAACTTAATATTTATTTATCTAAAGCTTTTTAATAATAAGATAATACTAATTTAATAGTATTAAAAGAAGTAATATCGTACTTTTCTTATAACTATTAATAGAGAGATATAAGTAAATCGTCTATATAATAGAATTCTTTATTAGTTTACTATTATATTCTTTTAATAGTTTAGAAGTAATAGATCTTACTACTATATTTAGTACTTAATAGACTTCTAAAGTATACTTAATATTAATTATATAATACGCTTCGATATATTTAGAGTTAGTAAGAGCTTTTAATAAGACTATCTTCTATTAAAAAGAGAGTTTAACGTCTATTAAAAAGAGATAGCGTATATATAGATTTTTAAAATTATTTATAAAATATACTTTATTAACTTTTACTATATTTTTAGTAAGAGTAGCTAGTTTTTTATATTATTATTAAAGAATATTTAATTAATATTAGAATCTTCTTCTTTATTTAAGATTTTATTAATTTTAACTTTATAAATCTTAATACTCTAAATAGCTAATTAAGCTATATATTTAAAAGTAGTTTAAAGTATATTAAAAGAATATTAATTTAGTAAATAATTTATCTTTCTATAAGTCTAATAGTTTTTATTAGAATTAAGTTAAAAAGAGATCTAAGTAGAGACTACTACTATACGCGAAGTCGCTAAGACTAGCGCCGTTAATATTATAGTAGTATATTAACTAAAGATAAATATTATTTAAGAAGTTTTTTTTATCTTTTTAAACTTAACTTTATTTTTTTAATTCGCTCGCTAATTATTATTTAGGCGATAGAGATAATCTTGATACTCTTTTATAATAGTAAATACTTTATTTATTAGATAGTTCTAAAGATAAGAAAGAAGCTTTCTCTTTATTAATAAGATAATATAACGATTATTAAGACTATAGTCTAGAATATCGGCTAATTAAGTAAACTTATAGAAGAAGAATCGAAAGCTATCTTCTATAGCTATAGCTAAGTTATTATATTCTCGCTCCGAGGTAGTTTAATAGTAGTATTAATATACGAAGATAATAGACTAAGAAGAAAAGATCTATTTAAGAAGAAGAATAGATTTTAAGTACTAGGTCTATAGAGCTAAGTAGAGTATTAAGAAGTAGTATATTAAGCCTAGAGTATTAGACCTAGAGTATATTCGTAATAAATAATATTCTTATCTATAGTAAAACTTAAAAGAAGTATATAAAATATATAAAATAAATTCTTTAAAAGCTTTAGAAGATAAAATTATAAATAGATATTTTTAAATATAAATTTTATATATAAAAAATAAAGTTTTTTAAACTTTTAATCTTTATAAAAAATCTTAAAATTAATTTATTTAAAGTATAAGTTATAATAAATTAAATTATCTTTATATATTTAAAGAAGATATAATTTTTTTATAAAATTCTATAATTTTTATTACTAGTTTATTAAGAGCTTCTTTAAAATTACTAAACTATTAATATATCTTATATAAAAAGAAGTACTCTTTAATTAAAACTCTAACTATTAGAAAGTATTTAAACTTTTTAAAAAAATTATAATTAAAGTCTCTACTTTTCGCTATTTTAATAAAAATTACTAAATTATTCTAAAGATAGATTTCTTTAACTATATTAATAGAAATATTCTATTATAATATAATAATAAGAAAATTCTTTATTTAGTTATCTTCTATAGTAAGAATCTTACTCTTACTAAATATAATTATTAAATCTATAATAAAGAACTTCTTATAATTATTCGCTATCTAAAATATTAGAGATCTAAGCTAAAATATATTAATATTTTAGTTAAAATCTTTACTAATTATAAGAGCCTTATATACTTTATAAAAGAATATAATTTAAGTTAATATTAAGTAAGATATCTAGATCTTCTATTAGAATTTAATATTAAGATTTATTAATTAATTTTACTTTAGACTTTAAAACTTTAAGATTAATACTTTTATTAAAATAGCTAGTTCTAAATCTTAAATCTTAAATAATAATTATTTTAAATAAATATATTAAATAATTCTTATATCTAATTAATTAGAACTTAATAATATAGAGATCTTAATAATTAATAACTCTATCTATTATTAAGTTTATAAAGCTAATTAAAATAATACTATATATACTAAACTACGCTAGACTAAAAAAGAAAATAAAGAAAAGATCTATAAAATCTCTCTTTTTAAATATTAAATATATAATAGAGTACTCTATTATACTTATTATATTTAAGTATTAAAGTTAATATATATTAAGATTATTTATAAGATTTATAATTAATTCGTATATAATTATTCTAATATATAACGAACTAAGAAGTTATTCTATAAAGAATACTATTAAAGAGATATAAAGAATATTATTATTTAATATATTTATAACTACTATATATATTATTATATTAAGGTTTTTTAAGATTAATAGTATAGTCTTCTATAGTTATTATCTATTTTCTAAAAGTATTAATAAGATATTAATATAAACTTTATTATTAGACTTTTAATATTAAATTAATAAAACTCGATCTATATTTTAATAAATAGATTAATTAAAGAATATTATTATATTTTTTATATTACTAAGAAAGACGGAACTACTACGGAGATTATTATATAGATATTTATAAAAAAGATTTTTAAATTATATAGTCTTTTACTTAATATTATCTTTAATAGAAGATTATAATTTATAATTATTATTTAGAAGTTCTTCTATTAATAACTTAATATAGAGACTAAACTATTAATAGTATTTTATTTAGAAATTAATAAATAAATAAAATATATTAATTAGAATCTTAAATATTACTTATATACTTATTATAATTATATATAGAATAACTAAGCTAAATAGCTTTCTATTATAGAGTTTATAGATAATAATACTTAATTAGTTTTTATTAAAGTAACTCTCTTTTTTATTAATAAGAAATTTAATCTCTATACAAGCTTTTTTATAGATTTAATAGACTATAAAACTATTTATTAATATCTAAATACTACTAAGATCGCAGATATTATCGACTATATAAAGAATATTCTTATATATATTAGATAGAATATAGAGTATACGTAAGAGAATATAATAATATAAGTAAATAAGTATTATCTTAATATTAAATTTAGATAAGAAGATATAGTCTTTTTAGATAATTATAATATTAAAACTATATATTTATTTAAGAAGCTTAAAAATAAAATAAAAGACTCTTTTAAAGTAATTAAAGTTATAAAATTTATATATAAATTTTAGCTTTCTTTTATAATAAAGATTTATTCTATTTTTAATTTTAAGTTACTTTTACTTATCTTTATAAACTCTTTACTTAGTTAAAAGAATTCTTCTATATAACTAATTAAGATATTTAAAAATAATAAATAGATTATAAAAGATATTCTAGACTCTTAATATTACTATAATAAGCTATAGTATTAAGTAAGATAGAAGAATAATAATAATATACTTACTTAGTAGAATACTAATAATAATAAGTTTAAAAGAGTTTAGAATATAGTTAATAATTATTATAATAAGTATTTAAAGAATCTTAGTCTATATAATATAGTTATTAAGTTAAAGAGATCTCGCTATCTTTATAATTTTTAGAATCTTATTATTATTTTAATTATTACTACTTATAGATAGCGTACTATCTACTCTATAGTTATAGTATATAGTTAATAATTAAAGCTAGTTTATAAAAATTCTAGCTAATATAAATCTACTTTCTCTAAAGATAGCTTTTAATTAACGGCTTAAAATATAAAAGTCTTAATATTATTATAAATATTTTAAATTTAGCTTTAAGATCTTACTTATTAAATATTTAACTCTTTATTTCTTAAATATTTACTATTTAATAATAATATTATATAGAGTCTTCTCGCTTTATAGCTATTATTATTATAGTTAATAACGCGTCCCGTAGCTATATAATATTATTAATAGATCTCGTTATCGTTACTAATAATCTTACTTAAAACTAAGTATTAATATCTAGTAAAGAGCGATTTCGCTTAAAAGAATTAATATTTAATTAAAGTTTAAATATTAAGTTAACTTTACTTTAAATTAATTAAAAGTCTTTATTTAAACTCTTTTTCGCTATATTTAAATATTATAATCTTTTAACTATATTCGTTTATAGTTATAACTTAGTTAATTCTTAATTAAATTATATTATTCTTAAACGCTTTAATAGCTATAACGTATTTTTTATAATAATACTAGTTAGAGCTACTTATATATTATTCTTATTATTATTACCGCTATTAAAGAAGATTCTATAGCGATAAAGATATTACTACTTATAGAGAAGAGTACTATTATAAACGTATTTTAAAAATTAGATATTTATAACTATATATTAGGTTTCTAGCTATATATTAGATTTATAGAGTATTTATTAGTTATTATTATATTTCTATTAATATATAGGCTAGTAGGGATTCTTTTTATTATTTAAGTATTCTTCTTCTATACTATATTTACTTCTTATCTAGTTATCTTATTTAATTTACTTCTATTAGACTTGACTCTAAGCACGGTTCTAATAAGTAGTAGAAACGACTAAAAAGGTCGTTCTTTCTATATTAGAAAAGAATTTTTTAGACTCTAGATCTATAGAAGTAGAATTCTTTCGTAAAACTTATTAATATTATAAATTAATTTTTATATAATAAGAATTCTATAGATTTTAAGAGATTAAGTAATTTTTCTTAAGAAAAAAATATTATCTAAGTAGATATAATACTATAAGATTAATAATAACTAATATAAAAATATAGATCTTTATAAAAAAGCTACGTAGTTCTAAAGAGAGTTATCTTATTATTAAAAGACTATATTACTTAATCTAGAAGTTATTATAATATTTATTAACGAAATAAAAATAATAAAAATTAAACTACTATAGAAGATATAATCTCTTAAAGGCTAATTCTTATATAGTATAGCTTAGGTAAGGGAGTCTTAACATGCTACTACTAGCTTTCTATAAATCTATATTCTTACTACCCACTCTGGACTGGTCCATACAATCTCAAGGACAGAATTATAAGATAATCATCCACCCCCGTCCACGGTATATTACCGTTAGTGATCTTATGCCTCCTAATGTAAACCCACAGCCTAATAGCTACCTACACCAAAGAATAGTACCTGCGGCGTCTAAAAAGCAGTCAACGCTTTGAAGCATCGTTCTTGTTGTGTAGCAATGGACTACCTACCCCAGCATCCACACCGTCTTCCCTACTGGCTCATTTGTGTATGCACACCAGCACCTCCCCCGTCTTTCGGTGCGCTCATCTCAGTCCTCCACCCAGGTCTCCCTCCTCTCCCTCAACACCGCCCTCCAGTCGCAAATCACCCCCTCGCTCTTCCACCGCACCTACAGCCTGGCCTCTACCTCATCCGATACGAGTGGATTGAGCGCTCGGATCTTCGGAGCCTGGACCTTGTTGGCCACTGCCGTTCGTCTCCATGCTGCCTACGACATCGATAATCAGACTGTTTGTATGTCGATCCCAAATCCATGTTCCACAGGTCTCTTTTCTTAGTACAAGGGTGAGGTCTTTGGACATGGAGGTCTCTACTCTCTCTACTTGAGCAGTGGTCGAGTCGTCATACGGTCCGTGCTAACGATCCATCGCTCTCTTTTCGCAGATTTCCTCGCAATGTGGTCTTTTGCCATTGGGTTCGTACACTTCACTACCGAGTATTCCATTTACCGCACCGTTGGGAAAGGCGCGGGGTTAGCAATGGCTGTCATAGTGCCTGGGGTGACTCTAGTTTGGATGTGTGTAGGCTGGCAAATGGCATGGTATGGTAGAATGACGTAGAGAGAAATAGGACGAATAAGCAGATCAGCAATTGGAGCGCGGCTTGGGAGCGACCTCTTTCGTGAGGACTAGCCACTTCCTCACCTCGGTTTCAGGAAAGACAGACTCGTGAGTTCATGGCGTTAGGGTTGTTACATAATGGAGATAATTCAAGACCGCTGCGAAACAAGGCAATTTGACATGTCTACTGTGGTTATCCAACTCTGTCTCCCGGATGCATGCATGCATGCATCAAATGGTTTTCTACCTTACATGACAAAATTTTAGAAGCTGTAGAGCTGCTGCAGGCTTCTTACTGTTGTCGTCAGTCGCTCCTACACCCCGAAGCGTTCGACATGGTAGCGACCTATCTCCATTTCTCGCTCGTCCGAGTCCTCTTCTATATCTCCTTCCCCCTTTGAAGTTTCACGAAGCTCTGTGAATCCACCCGAGGTGGGTAAGTGCACACTGATTCCGCGAAACGATTCATCCTCAGACTTTTTGTTCGATTCCGCCGACCTGCGTTCGGATCTCCTACGCAGTCGACTCTTTAGAACACTGAGTGACCAACTACCGAGGGACCTCACTGGGTATTTCTTGACTAGTGGTGCCAATGCGACTAGGCAGGCGGCAATGATGCCGACATTGATTTCGATGGCACTATAAACGTGTTAGCTCATTCAAAATCCCTCTCACACAACTTCCGAGGGCAGAGGGTCTCTTACGAGAAGACGGATAGGAAGGCGCCCGTGTAGGAACCGTCCTGGCTGTGTGAGTATTTGATAACATAGATCATACGCAGCAGGCCGGTTATGCAGGCGCTTGTCTCAGTCAGACCTAGACCACCGAGGACAGATTCGTTGGATTGGACCGATGCTTACATGAAACCGATGCCGAAGACGGTGCATACTCTGATTTTTCTCCGCAATGGCATCTGGAGATTGAAAACCTTGCCAATGGGAATAGCCAATATGGCAAAGTCTGTCACCACGTTTATACACGCCTGGACTATGGTATTTTTGTATTCGTTGGAGCAGAGGCTGGGATTAGGTGGCGCTTTCGTACACAGCGCCTCCGCAGCAATAGCAACGCAAAGTTCCGCGATGTAGAAAGTGACCAGGAATGTTATGGCCCCGCATGTGATCCAGTTCATTGCTTTATCGACAGCGAAAATTCGGCGGTATAGAAGGACCATGGAAAGCTTGATGAACAGGACTGTGGGATCGTAGACTATGTCTCCTGCTGTCAAGGTCTGGTGGAAAGCAGCTTGAGTCAGCAGGAAGCTTGTAGCTGGGGATCATTCGCCTACGTGAATGAACGTTGGGGTGAAATGCGAGAGTGGGACGTCCCACTGATGCTTTCCATAACCGTACTTGGTCACTGTTTCTTCTATGAACTTTTGGTCTTCCACTTATGACATGGGCTATAAGACTTACGGTACATAACTAAGACTGAGTGAACAAAAGACCCTGTCTGAGCAGAGGCGGTGTCAGATCTTCTTCTCAAGCTATGTTATTGGGATATAAGCTTACCGCGCCGAGGATCATCATAACTGCTTGCCTTTAGCGCAAGGTACGGATGAGGACATGGGCAACATACTGTCATCCCACCAGAAATTTCGAACGATGGCAGTTTTCACGTATATCCGTGCCGCGAGACAGACCACCATAAGCGCGATGAAAACAGCATTGACGGCTATAATTGTGGTCCCGATGCCACTCGCGTGCTGCAAATCTGGTATGACTCCAGGTGGTGGCTTGAGAGCCGGCAGCTTGGACAAATCTGGGACCGTTTGAGAATCCATTGCGGGTAGATAGGAAGGGTGCCGACACAGCTGCCTTGACACTTGAAGGAAGAAAATTGAAGCGTGATGGTGGCTGTTCAAGTGTAGAACATTTGCTGCAGGGTTTTAACGCACAGCAACGGATTCTCACTACATATGTATGGAGCAAATGGAGCAAACGGGATAAATCTGCTTCCAGTAGTAGCGCCTGCATTGCCAAAGAAGCATAATCATTTGCTACACTACGTAATCAAGATCCTTGCTGGGTGCCACATGGTTACATCGCGCTGGCACATTTGTCTTGATTTATTATCCGGCCTTGCAGGCTTGCAGCAAGGTAAGCGGATTACAGAACTTGCTAACGAGGTAGAGGGAATTTTTACTATACATTGCTCGTAAGGAATGTGAAAGAAAACAAAGAGGGAAAAATACGGCGAATTATTCATGCATACCGAGTCGCTAGTACTATTATCGCCCCGTATTAGATGGCTAAGCTCAGAAGCATACCCCATTCAAATAAATGTCATGAGTGCGGAGTGCCCAACGTTACCTACAGCAATTGACCACGGTAGCTATTGGAACATCTCATCCTGACTTCGCAACGCACGCTCTACAATCTCTTGACCACTGTCAAAGGATCTTTTTCCTTTTGTCTTGCGCCCCTGCCTCTTGGAACCACCTCACGCCTCTCTGGATACTCTCTTTCATGCTCACCTCTGGACGATAACCCAGTCTGCTCTTGGCCTTGTCGATGCGGAAGGTCCTGTTCATGCAGGTGTGCTTGACCTTTCGTCTCGTAAGTGACGGCTCCACGCTGCCCCAGGAGACGAGCCAAAAGATCCATTCGGCAACAGTCGCCATGATCAACCCAAGGCGCTTGGGGATGACCCACACGCGCTTGTGGTCACTCTGATCCCCCGCAGCAGTCCACACAGCCCGGGCGAAGTCCCAGAACCGGTAAGGCTCGTTGTTGGTCACGAAAAAGGCTTCGCCGTCAACCCGCTCGCTTTCAGGAGTATCTGCGTGCATCTGGTACAACTTCTCCGCGGCCAGAAGATGTGCATCCGCGCAGTTGCCCACGTACAAGTAATCTATCTTGGCTGAGTTGTCGCCTAGCTGGATGTTGGTTTTGCCACTTTCGTAAACGTTCAGCAGGTTCGGTAGCCATCCCACATCATCCTCACCGAACATACTAGTAGGGCGTATCGCAGTCGTCAGCATAGCGCCGTATCTCTGATTCGCAGCAAGCACCAGGTTCTCGGCAACGCCTTTTGTATGCGAGTATATTTCGGTTTGCTGCGGAGTCTGTAAGACCGGCAGGCTCTCGTCGGCTTCGAACAGATCATTGATGCTGTCATGAACGACGGACGCGCTAGACGTGTAGACGAATGCCTTTACTGACCCAGACTCCCCGGCACATTTGATCAGGTTCTGCGTTCCTAAGATATTGACCTTCTCGTACAAAGCTTTTCTCGTGGCGAAGTTGGGATGTTCGGCTAAGACATTGGGGGAGGCAGTGTGAATGACTGTTCGAGGTTTGATTTTCTGGAGGATCGCTTGAACAACTGAGTCAGACGTGATATCTCCATCGCAATAAGATACATGAGCAACACGGTTGTGCTCAGTGTAAAGGTCCAGGACCCAGATCTGGAGAGAGGCAGATTCACGAAGGCGGGAAACAATTCGATGGCCTAGAAATCCACAACCACCGACCACGAGCACCGGACCCAGCTCAGGACGCATGTTGTGGACTGAGGTAGGTTTTTTGATGTGCAGCAGACTCTCAGGACTGATGAGCGAACAAAAGTGGGCAGTAGGGTTCGTAACAAATTTACCGAGCGACGGTTTGATATCCGTTTTAAACACTCTGGAAATGACGGCTATCCCCACGCTGTCCTAGAGATGGCCAAAAGTCCGAAGTAGAGGGGAGTATTTCTAGCTGCTCGAGGAATATGGTTTCGCGCTTGCGCTACGTTTTCAAAAGACATGCATTCCGGACACCTTTAGTGCATCCCGAAGGGGGGTTCAATCTCACCGGGGGCGTTCCATCCTCATCAACTGGTTCAACTGTTCTTAGCCGGCGGCAATGAGGCCTGTATGGTGAGGCGCTGTCCACTAGTTCCCGTGATCAGCGCCATTGGTGATCCAGGAGTCAGCACTAATGCACCACTTCATACATGTAGCTGAAAGCCCACTCCACTCATATGCAGATCATGCACGCCATTCATGCTGTGCGGTTCAGCACCAGCTTCACTGCGCATTAGTGACTCACTGGTGAGGCCACCAGAGTTCAGCTTCCGCCTATTTCATTTCCGCATCCCAGCCAACCAAAAATAATCATTCCTGTACCTCCAATGTACTGATACTCTGTATGCGCACCTTAAACATTTTGTGCCGGATGCATGATACACGAGGAATATTCACCGTTCCAATGGCCTTACTGATAGGTAGTGGGGATATGTTTCGGCCAGCAATTAGGTTTCCCAACCTGAGTGGCGCGCTTCTACTTCAGTGCTTGACATCAAATTGAGCAATGGCTACAAGGATTCTCGTCAGCTCAGTGCTGTGGGTTGTTGCGAGACAATCTCTGATGGTGTCTTGTAACGCCTCGAGACCAGTGCATCCGCCGGCTCGTAGCCTCGCTACGCTAGTTTGAGATGATGACCTGACTCCATCTGGAATGAGGGATGTCGGGCTATGATAGAATACACGCCACATTAGGCAAAGTGCTTTTGCGAGAAGATAGACATGGGCAATTGCACCAGGCTTTATGTCTCATTGAAGTCCGTCTGGAAGCGAGCCAGTTCTTCCGCGTCCTTCCTAACTTCTCTAACTCCTCTTCTCTAGAGCTACGAGAATCAACAGCACTCCTACTTAAGATCCATACCTGGTGCTTTCAAAGCAAAAAACCCTCAGCACACACTCTGATCATGTACGACGATAGCTATCAACACCGACGCAACGGATTCGCTCGTCATAGCCTGTGGAACGACCTCTGGGGATGTGATTTTATCCTTCCTGGTACGTTACATTGACACTGATGCTATTGTATGTAAACACTCACTGCGGCGTTTGACCTCGCAGGCATTGCCATATTCTGGTGCTATGGAATCACCTGCCTACTCCGTTGGTCCCTAGACACAAGGTCTCTATTACGATATTCCCGAAAGCTTTGCGCCTCGGAAACAACAACTGGAAGACTGGGTCTTGAGCCACACCCATCATATATGACAGAACTGGCGTTGGGCTTCACTTTTGCCGTTGAGTACCCGCTCATAGTCGCCTTTCATCCTTGCCAATTAGACGGAATTTCCTATAGTATACCGCTACATCAACCTATAGAAGCAATCGCCCAATTCGTCTTGATATGTGTGTGGAAGAAGTCTGGAAATCACAGATCATGTGGTTTTTGATCCCATGCACCAGATCAGCCGAAGGCAAACATAGTCTGGATGGCCCACATTCTGCTGCGTGTGGCCTCACGATTGATTATCTGCTCCCCAAGGCCACTTTATGGTTCGCCATCATGGCGATTTGGATGGTGTCTTTTATTACTGGACTTTACGGAAAACTGCAGATGTTCCCAATTGTGCTCTGGGTAGCCGGGCGCCAATTCTGGGGCCGCGTCTCGTTTGTTTGTCGAGCTGATTCCGTTTAGCACATGGAACCCTGTCTAGTGATGCTCCGAGACGAACACTTGAATACCTTGTTCTACTTATGAAAGCTGCGGCCAGTATATGTTGCGAAAGCCTTTTTCTGCCTTTCCACTTGCAGTCATTCAACTGCGATTAGAATAGAGGTGTACAGAATAGGACATCGAGCTAGGCTTATGAAGGCGTGGAAATGGTTGATTCATTGGCTTCACTCATGTAATCTCTTTAGGCAGCCAAATGTTTCATAGAAGACTGCTTGATCTGACAGCCAGGTTGGCCAGACGATGAGCACGCAAAGCTCATCTTGCTTTAGGCATACTGTCTTTCCTTTGTATCTAGACATTCTCTCTGTACCTGGAGAGTCTCCCAATGAATTCTGCGAACACACCGATTTTCGATCCTTCCGGACAAGGCTTGCGAACTTGTCATCCGCGAGCATGGCACTACCTACGCTTGATCTGGATAGCAACCAATCGCAAGATAAGATCGAAACATGATAGACGTGAGGGAGACTGTCTACTTACCGATTGGACCGCTTGTTATGCACAACAGCGACAAAAGCTTACTCGATGGCCTAGTGCACAGTCTTTCGCACCCAGAGTCTTCCATCCGCTGTGGCAAGGATCCTTGAAGTTTTCGACGTTGCGAAATGATGTGAAGGGCTGAAACGATGTGAACCAGACCGCGCTTGACCCCCGCTCTGCCCCTGCGTACTTACAGTCTAGGCTGTGCGGCGTATGTGAGTTGGTTGTGAGATTGCGGATCCAGGCGGCGTGGGCGTTGAACCTCGCATCGGCCGCTAGGACTAGTGAGCGATACAGGACACATCTGACTGTGCGACAAGACAAGCTTTCCGTGCCTACATTCCACAGGAAGATCGGCGCGGTCTTACGCTCACGTATTCTGATATCTTGTTGCGGATGGATTCACTAGACGCCCTAGCGACCGTCTTGTTCTTACCGCCTTGCTAGGCTGCAGTGTTCCTGTGGACATCAGATGAAGATGATGGTATGCACCCACTGGCCTTGAATAGAAAAACGACGTGCCAGCTGGAGTAGGCTGATTGGGAGAAGGCTGACCAATTAATTCCCCTATTTGGAGGCTGAGATGTGTGCAACGGGTCTCGTGGCCATGGAACCCCGTCATATATCATCTGTTAAACCCTCCACATTCTCTCATTGATATGAAAAATTCTCACGTCGCACCCCCTGGACACCTTGCTGTTGTATTATTTCCTTGGATTGAATCGGAAAATCTTTGTCTTGTCTAGAAGACCAAGATGTTAGCCACCACACGAGTCCTCTTCCACCCTTACACCGAGGGCACTACTACCTTCTTCCGTGTTGCCGCGCTGTATGTTGTTCTTTGGTTGTTCTGGAGAGCCAAGAAGGGTCTTCAGCGGACGGGTTACCATCAGGTGAGCCTGACCATGCCTCTCTGTCAAAGGAGGGCGATTGGCAATCATTGCGCTAAATGCTATTATGGCAAAAAGACAGGTACCCTGGTCAAACGGCACTCAATAGTCTTCCCTGAATGGCTGCGGGGCTATCATTACCTATTTTCTGCTCCGCAGATACTGGATCGGCATTATGTTGGTGAACACCGCGGTCATCCGCATCGAGCATGGCAATGAAGACTGATCACTGGGAAGGTCGCCAACATCCCCTTCACCTTGCCCACCCCAGAAAACCATTACGTTCACGTATCCTCCGAGCAGCATATCAAAGACTTGAGCGAGGCGCCCGAAGATCGGCTGTCCCTCCACGCCCTTGCTAAAGATGTTGGTACCATTTCAAATTAGGTGATATGGATTGCTAATCGGTCTCATGGGAAAAGATGATGCAATTCAAGTACACTATGGATGGCTTGATCGTGCACGATGTACGCAACGCCAACGGTAACATCCATTTTCGCGTCGTGGGCAGCCTGCTGAGGTCACACCTTTCCAATCTACATCCCAGCATTCACCATACCATTGCCGAGACTTTTTCGGCGGAGTTCGTGTCGGGAAGGAAAAATCTAAACGGTGAGTGTACCAATTTGGCATAAGATCGCAACCAGAACCCTATCTGAAAGCTAGCAGGTTGGACCGGCATTCGAACATTCCCTATGGTCAAGAATATAATTCGAACAACAAACAGCCTGGTGTTCTTCGGAAAGGATTTGAGTATGTTCAAAGAGATGTCCCACGTCGCTGGCAGCATCGTTGACGGCAAGCAGCCAATGACAAAGAGTATCTGACTGCTCTCCTCCAGTATCCAGAAGATGTAGTGTCAACGAGTGAAGTCTTGCGCTTTACACCAACCTTCTTAGCTCCGTTAGTGAGCATCTGACCCCTCGACGTTGAGGCACACAGAGCTGATCCTTTGAAGTCTGATGGCGTCCATCATGATGCGACGCGGTCGTGCTGTCAAGCATCTCGTCAAGTGCCTGCTCCCGGTCGTCGAGCGGCGCATGGGAGGGGACTTACAGGACTCCAAACAGGTTTTTGGAGGGCTCTTTCTACTCATTTCACCCTGCTGACTCTCGTAGACGAATATTATCCAGTGGATGATACACTCTTCACCGAAGCAAAGTCCGTGGTCAGCGATCAAGATTGTGCAAGTCACCCTCGGCCTTTGGTTTGGGTCTATCCATCAGCCTGCTATGGTCAGACCCCTCCCGCCAAATTCGTGAATCCCTACTGAGATTAGTGCTGAGGCCATCGTGTATGCGCTCTACGACCTGTGTAAACACCCCGAGTACATTGAACCGTTGCGTAAAGAGATAGTCTCGCGCTTCCGGGAAGATGAAACCGGAGACCCCTTCGAAAACATGTTCCTACTGGACAGTTTCCTCAAAGAGTCAGCACGATTCAGTCCCTCGGACTCAAGTGAGTGACCAAAAGCCACGACCAGCCCACGCGTCGCAACTCTACGTCTCTTCTGATGACAGCCGTCCCAGTCTCTTTGCGCCGGAAGGCCATCGCCCCTTATACCTTCAGCGACGGGCTCTTCGTGGAAGTGGGCGATGTCGCCTGTATCCCCATGCGCGCCATCATGAGCGACGAGAGCAAGTACCCCAACGCAGGGGTCTTTGACGGCTATCGCTTCGTCCAAGATGCCCAACGAGGCTCGGTGGCCAAACTCACCGACGTCGAAATGAAGTTTCCCATCTGGGGATATAGACGGCGTGCCTAGTAAGTCTTTGTTCTTTCTCTCCCCGGGAGCACTCATTCCCTTGCTGAAATCCGTCCCGTGTGCTGCAGTCCCGGCCGATTCTATGCCGCGCACGTCGAGAAAACGATCATCGCCCACCTCCTCCTACACTACGATTTTCGATTTCAGAACGGCTTTGCGGGCGACCGGCGAAGCTTCTCCTGGCGCTCCGCCGTTATTCCGTACGTCTGTACGTCGCTGGAGTTTCGCGAGCGAGGGCTGCAGCAGGCTTGACCTCGTCTCAGACTACCTGCCGGCATGGACTCGACAAATTCTGGTTTCGATCGTTCTGCTGCTGTGTGAAGAAGAGGCCCGAGAAGCGGCGTCGGTGATTTCGAAGACCAGGTTAGATCAAGCTGAAAATATACGTATTTCTTTGTCATTCCAACAGTTGATCGTGCTCGCAAACAGTAGGCCGTACCAAACCAGCGAACCTGGGGCACAAGCGAACACGTAGATAAACGATTGAACCTCCCCAATGTTGGGGCCAATTCAAACGTTTCCAAACGTGCAAGATAGCGCAGGCGATATCGAGGACAGTGAGCTAATGGCGCAAAGAGGAAGCCATCACTATGACGCCATCTAATGTCGTCAAGAGCCGAATACGCGTAGTACGGGAGTACTTCCGTTGGCCATGAGTAGGCACAGAACGTTATTGTCGCTATTGCGACGACACCCCCAGGCCCCATGGTGTTCATCCCATTTGCTCTCCCCATACTGATTGATCGGGATGGGATCATCAACCAGCATTGGGGACTATGGTCCGATCAATATGATGAACGATTATCGATATTCGTCTTATCTATGGAGGTCATATCTTATCTGTGGCTGTTCCTGACTGACGCAACAAATGTGAGGCGAGCGGCTTGGGCTCGGCAAAATGCACAAGCCTCGGACGATGATCTTTCGCAGCCACCTTTCATCCCACCATAAACCATCGAACAGTCTAGAAGAAAAGGTAGCGATTATAAGCAACGTCGCTTGCGTTATTGTGCCTTCAAGTTCCAGTGTCAAGCTCGCGCGCATACCAACCAGTAACAAGACCGCAAGCTACGGTCCTCTTCTGGTCTTGTTTTGTGTCGACGGCAGTCTCAGCCTTGCTCAGCTTCACCGCTAAGTAATCACCTGAGCACTCGGACACCGCTGCTACGAGCTACTCTGAATTTCCTTCGATCCACCGGCGGGTATATTCTAGTAGCACCGATATCACCATCTCAAATACAATACTTCGTCTCTATCGCATTTCGGATACTACAAGCACGGCGACCTTAGGCATATTCTGCTCGTGTAATCATCGCGCAAAAACCTTGTTCGTACGTCGCGCTGCTGGCAAGCAAAGTTTACATCCAGGCCATACACTACAGAACATTGACTACAAGAAGTAAAGCAACGTCTATGTATTTGTCATAACATGTCCTTGACAACGACTCCCCAACAGCTAGCCCCTAGAGCAACACCAACTTCTACGAGCTCAGGGTTAGATGATGATACGAAGGTCTCGCTTGGATTGGGTCTCGGGCTCGGCGTGCCAGGTTTCATAATGACCTCTGTGGGAGTGTATTATATGTGGAAAGCGGATCGCCGGCACGAGAGTAGATGGTACAAAAAATTGAAATTTTGGCGATCCTAATAGCATAGGCTGATGGTGGTTATTCCTTCGGGTCATTCTTGACATGAAATTGAATCTCGGTATCCCAAAGGCAAATTAAGAGTGCTCAAGATCCTAGATCTCGATTTGAAAGACAACTAGCCCACCGGCTGTGTCTCACTTTTACTTCAATGAAACAGCATTCATTAAACAGACACGGCCCCCTAGTTGAAGTCGTCTTAACTTGACAGATCGCTCGTGCCATGACTTGCATTAGGAGTGCCTTCATGTTGGTGCGGAAAGCGATTCCCAGGCCAACGATTGGCTGTGACCAAAATCTACCGGCTGAGGGATATGTCATTCGGATTTTGGCCAGAGAACCACAGACCGGCATGTGCCCACCTATTATAGACCTCGAAGACTCTCACTCATCCGGGAATAGGGGAGAGAACGCCCTTATTACGTACTCATTGTTCTTGCTAGCTGGTAGCATCATAGCATTGTCTCCACCAGATTCGAGTAATCACTTTGTTTCTACTTTTGCTTTCATCACAACCTCTTGGTAACCTCGATCTCCGACGGTCGTCCCAATCATGCATATCTCGACAGAAGCCACCATTGCCATTGTCAGCCTGATTGTTGCCGCCCCCTGTACGGGGGTTCTGCTGTGGACCGTTTTTCGGCATCAGTCACACAACAGCCGTACGTTTTCCTTTCGATACAATCTTCGATAGTTCCATGACCATTGATCTGATGGTAGAACTTACAGCCCAACCAGTTCAGCTGTATCGTCGATTCTCTACTCAGGGAATGTATAGGATCAGCTCTCGGGTGGATGTTACTCTCGAATATGGGCTTATCGCTTCACATCAATTGGGATTGGAAACCGCATCTGGCAAGGCTTTCTAGCGGTTCTACTACTCAACGTTCTACATGATGTGCGAGTGAGGGCAGTGAGGTCATTGTTGGGAAATGCCAACTCCTTTCATAAAAGAAGGATATTCTTTAGAATCAGGAGCGAGCTCTGGTAGACTTTCGTTGCATCTACTCAGGATCACACAGAGAGCTTTATGATTATTCTGAAGTCTCAGCAAATGATTTGGGCGCATTAGTGTGGGTGTACGTGTGCGAGTCTGGATGTAGGGTGCACAGTGTGGTACCCAGGCAGGCCGCACGCTCTTCAATGAACGTAATAACGCACCGAGGCATCGCTTGAGATTTTGATTCGACCACGGAGAGTTTTCGATCGACATGTATGCGTCATCTCTGCATGTGAATTCAACTTCATGTAGTAGCTGATATGAAGCCTGTATGTTGTGGGCAACTTTCATCGAAAAGGCTGTGGCCGAAGACCCTTTGCCAAAAATTGACCTGGCGCACAGTCTTGGCACAGATTTTGGAATCAGGCAGATGAGTAAGGTTCTACATGCAGCTAAATATTGTGTTTGGCCAATCAGGTTCGGGATCATCAGAAGACCGGCGCCGGCATTTTCTGCTGTAGATTAGGCCTTACAACTCACTCCTTCCTACTTCAACAGAGGGAAGTCAAGTTTTCATACAAGAAGTTGAGACCGTCTTATACTACTCGCAAGTCGACCCAATATGCTCGCTCAGAGGACCAAGACCCCCACGGAAAAGGAATGGCTTGCTCAGAAACCAAGACTGAGAGAGCTTTGGCTAGAAGAGGGCAAAAGTATGGCTGAAGTGAAAAAGATCATGGAAACGAAGCACAAGTTTTATGCAACGTATATAACGAGATGCCAGCGCCAGACTAGCTTCAATGATGGTTGACTGACCGTTCAATAGGAAATCGGACTACGAGAAGCACTTCAAAAAGGAATGGAACTGGTCCAAGTATCACAAGAAGCAGGACTGGGAACACATTGCTGTCGTGATACGTGATCGACAACGCCAGGGTAAAGAGACTGAGGTTCTAATTGGCGGTGAACGCCAACCGGAGAAGAAGATCAGAAAAGAAATTGCGAGGCTTGGACGGTTCGACGCCCAAAGTGTTTCTGCTAGTAGGTTCCTCTTGCCTGCCATCAAACTTGATTTTGATTGAATGCAAGGTTCAATCCAGGATATTCCTCATGGCATCACGATCCGAACTCCGACCATAGAAATGACGGCCTTGTGGCTAGATTGTCTCCCATTCTACCGTTTTGAGAATGGTCTTCGACTTGGTTATAACCCCATTTCTCTAGAGAGTCCCCCGATCTTCCCAATGGGTTCTACAGCCAGAAACCAACCTGGAGATGGATACCTTGGTGAACGATTCGCCTCCTTCCGAGATGTCATCCCATCAGAAGGGCAGCCAGGAGGCGAACTCACCAGCACGAAACATTCTGTGACTAATCCTTGGACCCCTGGCGCCTCTACTCTCACAGCATTGGATTCGGTGGTGCCAAAAGCAATGGTTGATCAAAGTCTCCATGGACTCCCCCTTGACATTCAGATCTTCACATCGCCCCTCTATCGAGAGATCCTTTGCTCTGTGGCTAATAACTTTGCGGGTCTTGGTGCATTGCCCATTCAGAACATCATCCCATTCTTACAGAAGGAAACAAATGAAAAACTTTACCAGATGGTCCGTTCTGCCCGAGGGTACACGTCCCGAGCGATACTTCAGAACATATTCAAAGCAGCAATCGAAGCAGGAGATGCGAGGATTGTAGACCTACTTGTTCGCGAAAACCCTACGGATATTAGGATCAACGAGCAATTCTGTATAGTCGATGGCCAAAAGTATACTCCGATTGAAAGAGCAACAATGCTGCGGCACGAGGAGTTGGTGCAGGTCTTCCTGAACCACGACGCAGATGTCAACAAGACTTATGCGCATGATGGCGCAGGTGCTCTTGATTTCGCTGTTCTAGAATCCCACCGTCATCCCTGGTACCCTGAAATACGTCCTCAACCTCGAGTCTTCCGAAAATTGCTTGAAGCAGGCGGCGATCTATCACAGGTAGTATTGAGACGCCTAGTCGAACGAGACAGGGAACTTGCTGTACTTATCATGTCTAAATACGCTCGCAAAAATGCTACCCAATGGTGCAGATGGGGCATATTCTGCGAGGCGATGATATTCTTCAATGATCAATCATGCATAGAGATCATCAACATCATGTTGGAGTGTGGTATAGACCTCAATTTTGATATGGATTCGATGGGTCGACATAATCGTCAATCATATCCCCACTACTCGTATAGAGTAGTGGACATAGCAGCTCAAAGAGGCAAACTGGCAATCGTCGACCTCCTTCTTAAGTCGGGAGCCTTATTGACCGGCAATACACTCCCCTGCGCCGCCAAAAGTCAGAATCTGGAACTAATCGTGTTGCTTCTGGAAAGTGGAGCAAATATCAATAGTATTGGATCGCTCGAAATCACAACACTTTCAGTAGCAGTTGGGTTTCAAGACGAGCAAATGACGCGCTTCTTGGAAGAACGGGGCGCAACGGTCATAGGTCAAAGCAGCGCGCATTGCTTTGCAGCATTATTAGCGGCATCAGAAGTAGGGAATATCCAATTCATAGAAGGATTGATTCAGTCTGGAGGCAAGGTTGACCCAAAGGCTTTGGGCTCTGCTCTTAGCAGAGCAATCAAAGATTGTCGAGATGAGATTGTGGAGAAATTGATGAACTCTGGCGCAGATGTCAATCAGTGTGGTACAATAGGTATTAACTTTGATGATAGCGGACCGGCGCTCTATGAAGCTCTGAAGCGACGTGAGGAGTCTCTTATTCTCTCACTTCTGAACGCAGACGCAGATCCCAACTATAATGCTTCATATAGACCAAGAGCAATTCAGCTTGCTGCCGAATGGGGTAATAGATCTGTGATCAAAGCTCTTATCTTTGCAGGAGTTGACGTTAATGGCTGCAACCGCTCATCAAGGAGACCAGACACCACACTAGCGATCGCTGTCAAGCGGCGTGACTCTGAGCTTATTGAGCTGCTATTAAGTTTTGGGGCAGATATCAACTACGACATAAAGGAATCCATCGTTCGAACCCCTTTTGGAGCTGCGGCAGAAATTGGGGATATAGATATAGTCCACTATTTGTTCGATCAAGGTGCAGATCCCAACAACCCACGGGCTCTTGAAAAGGCATATATGAATAACAAAGAAGTGTTCGATTTGCTCTGCGAGACATATCGCGCGAGGTATCCGTCGGCTCGGGGAGATTTTGGAAACCGTGTCCTTGTGAGTGCCATTAAGACTGAGGATCAGGATGCCATCAAAAAGATGCTTCAGAGTGGGGTCAGCGCCGAGATGACGCTGGTACCAGATCCTGATACCGATGATAATTCCGTGGAGGCAGCAAGTTTAACTCCATTAGGCTATGCGATTGTCTGGCAGAAAGAAGGTATTACCGAAAGACTACTGCAACACGGCTGTGATCCAAATGGTATTGTATCTCAAGCTTGTCGAATCTACAGTGATTGGAATGCACCAGCTAGGCATACAGCACTTGTAACTGCTATTGGGACACAGACTATTTCAATGGTCGAGCTTCTACTTAAGTATGGAGCCAGACCCAATTTCCCCACCCGTGGACCGGTCAAACGAACCCCCTTACAGAGAGCTGCAGAACTAGGCAACTTGGAGATAGTCACCCTTCTTATCAATCATGGTGCCGATGTTAATGCCCCGCCTGCGGACAAGAATGGCGGTACTAGTCTTCAGCTCGCAGCAATCGGAGGATTCATCACAGTCGTCTGCAAGCTCCTCAATCACAAAGCAGACGTAAATGCGCCTGGGTCTAGAGTGAAGGGCAGGACTGCCTTAGAGGGTGCTGCAGAGCATAGCCGTCTTGACATGACAAGGGTACTTCTGAATGCTGGAGCAGGATCTAGACGTGGTGACGAGGGACAAGTCAAGAACGCGATAAATCTAGCGAGGGAGAACTGTTTCTTTCCTATCTGTGACCTCCTAGAATCATACTTCCGCCGCAGGCAAGGACAAGGTGGTGGGCCGCAAATGCTGCTCGATGGGGACGACGAAGAGCCGGAGGAGTGGGATCTTGACGAGAATCCATTTTCCTTTTAGATTTTGGCAGGAGCTAGATGCTTGAAATGGAGTTGGGATTCAGGATAGCTACTTCTACTCATATTTCAGGCAGTACAACTTTCCAATATTTGATGAAACATTTATACTTCTCCTGCTCTTCCACATAATCGTCTACTCATCATTTTTTTGATAACACACATGGGCGTGATGAAGAAGCAAGCACTTGCTGAGGTACCCTAGTCTTCTACTCCCACAAGAGTGCGAGATCTTATGACGGTGGCGATTTGCCGTCGATCTACTCGGTTGACTCTTTTACTTTCTTCCATGACAAAATAAACCCGTATCTCGAGTCGTCTATATATGTATCCCATGTGTGTCTTCTATCATGGGACAGATCATCATTCCTCGAATCCCTTGGAGACGCTCTCAGATACCATCGGACTCCAGATGCTTCTGGTACCTGAGGCTCCATCGTATGTTACCACCACAAGAAGAAGCAAAAACCGCAATACGAACAGCCTTTGAGACTTCCAAGAACACTTTCAACGACTTTAGCGCCCGAATCGGCAGGCTGATGATAGTGCTTCGTGGCAAGAACATGGTACCATCAAATCAATTGCACAATGCTTAATCAATTATGCTTTTCAAGACATTTTTTGCCATCAGAGCTGGAGCACGCAGGAACTCAACAATGTTTTGATATTGGCTCCATTTCATACATCTGTCGTATGGCTTCAGGTCATTTCTACATGATTCGGACTACCTCATTGCTCGAGGAGGAGAATCGATCCTTAAAGACATCTCTTACTAAGAATACAGACGTTCTGTCCTTCCTTCAGGTCGAATTCGGATGGAGCTGTGTCTGTACGCTATTGTTGCGGACAAATTCGCTTTACTCGCCTTGATCATGCAATCCATTCTTTCCTAGCATCATCAATCGGAAGCACGATGGTCACATATCACCGGAAAAGCTTAGAGTAAACTGGAATCCTAAAAGGCTTTGCAGACCCCTCTATTGTCCTTTTTCGCCGCATTCTCAGTCATGTTGTCTGCGATAGAAGTCACCTTTGTAGCACTAGGTCAGGGTGTTAGGCAGCATTTGTTGGGGCTAGCTGAGAGTTCTTGGTAGCTATGATTATTCTAGTTATGGGTCTCGCCACGACCTTCATGCTTGTCATTCTTGCAATGCTGAATAGTCAAGGTCAATCTGATATGAGAATGAGATATCGAGAGAAGGCACCCGGAATACAATTGCTATGACCTTAGGTCAACATCTTTGGCGATTTACTAATGAATTACAAAAAATTGTGGTTTTGCCTCTTGATTTCTCCTGTGGACTGAGATATCAAGACTGGCTCCCCCTTGAGCTAGCACAACGAGTCTAATTATTGTCATTGCTGCATTATGGAGGTATCGTCCGGCTCACAATGGAATTTCAAAGTTAGGATCATGTGGAGGAACCTGAGAAATTGATGGGATGTAACCTTGCTGTCGAGTGCACAGGATCATTGAACGCCGAAGATCACTTATGAAAAAAGTCTCTTGCATACGACCCTGTCTCTTCTCTCTCCGAGGGTGTGTCTGAAACGAAGTGGCAAGTTCGCACAGATCTGCTTTTTCGCAAGACTGTTGTCCGGGCGCTGGTTGAATCGTTATGCGCCACGCGCCTGGCAAAGGCGACTGGCGATGCTCTTACACTGAAGCGTCAATGCCACCGACACGATTCCTCTGATGTCTACAGAACCCCAACCTTGCAACAGCCATGGGATTTCTTATCTTATTCTCTATCATTAGCCTGTTCTTACCTCCTGCTTTCACAGCTCCTTCCCAATCGGTACCATTATTCGCAAGCGAGATTTCCAATCAGCGGCTCAACTCGACAAGCCCACTTTCATTATTCAATTCATCGACGCCACGGCTATCATTATTATAGTAAGCAAGACCCTTCACCCCGATCCCTAATTCAAAATGGTCGTAACAACACCTCAGCAACCAGCCTGACCCCTGGACCGTACCCGTGCCCTTTACAGACGTAGCCATCAAATGGTACGGCTACCGCGAAGTCCGATTCCCCGCACTCGGCCTCTGGCACTGCGTGGAAAAGGCTGCGCGGGATGTGGAAGTGCATCTGGAAAGGGGCAGGCGGTCCATCTCGTCCCTGCATCCGTATTCGTACACGGCCGATGGGGCGAATCTAGGGCTCCGGTTGGTGCCGGGCGAGAGCTTGGACTGGGAGACGTGGGGGGAGGTCTTGAGGCTGTTTGTGGGGTATGGGGATCGGAATGAGTATAGGGAAACGCTGTTTGTGGTCTCGAGGCCGGCGGACCGGGTGGTGGTTGCGAGGGGTCATTTGGTGGCGGTTGAGGAGTAGGGGTGGAGGGGTGGGGAGGTGGGGATGTGGTGGCGAGCTGTTTGGGCTGCTTGGGCATTGCGAGGATAAGTCAGTTATTCATTGCGGGCTGTATGGGAGAGTTTCTCGTGGAAAATCATGGACGAGGTATCGAGATTAAGGAATCTCTGTTTCTGATTGGAGGAGACGTCGAGGCATGTTTCTATCAGTATTAGCTCAGCATTGTCTGGTAGTATAGAACATTCTCTGTGCAATGGCAGTTTCTTCCGAAATTGATTAGAGCTAGATATGTCCAATGCATCATGTGGCCCTAGAGAACAAGAGCAAGACAGTCACGCCTGTCCTGTATCTGCCGGAAAGCCATGCGATTCGACTAGTTATACAGCACATGTCTCAAGGAACGCCTTGGTTTCGGACTCATCTCCTCGGGAGCTGCATCGTGCAACCACGTAAAATTTTCCAACACCCCCAGCGCCTCGCTAAATGGTGATACCAGATGCAAAAGTGTTTTTCCTGGAAAGCCAACGCGATATGTCATCTTTTAGCCGTTGCTCCTAGTCTGCTGTAGGCTCGCTGCAGCGCTTTTTTCTCTTTACCATCATGCTCGAGAACAGACACAACGTCCCTAAGCTGAATGCCAGAACCAGTCTCCCTATCTTCTCTGAATTGTCCGAATACGCGGCTTTTTGGTAGACCACTACCAGCGCCATTCATACCTGTAGCTCCGCCCTTGGAGCCCTGAGGACCTGCCTTGGGTTTGTTCGGTAAGAATGGATTGCTATGTGTTGTATCCGCGCCTTTTCTCATCCACAACGGCGTTGCCCTACTGCCAAAGCCTAAAGCCATGTTCATTGTCTTTGTGGTCGCAGCATGCTGCGCCGCTTCGTTGACCTTCTTCGCCGCCGCCTCTTTGCCCTTGTTCCCTTTCCTTGTATCTATGTCAGGGGCTATGTCGCCGAGGGATCCAGTAGTTGCAGAACCTGCTCCATTGGTATCAGCTTTGGCCTCGCGACGTCGCCGCTTTGCAAGTCGTTCTTCTTCTTGAGCTCGCTCATCCTTGGTAATCTTTTGAAGAGCCTGCACAACAGGATTGGCGAACTGGATGGTGGTAGGCGTGGCTGGCTCGCTGGCAGACGGAGTAAGAGTTTTATTCATCTCGGCGTAGGAGCCTGTTAAGAAATAAGTATGAAATTTTACGGTAGAAAGACAGGGTCGTACGCTTGAGTGGATTACTCTTCGGCGAGACAGCACTATTACCAGGGGTTGGAAGCCCATTCGCTGTCTCAGTGGCTCCTTCGCCAGTTGCCAGATCTGTCAATTCTAACGGAACTATCGCATGTGATCCAGTCCCTCTACCCTTTGCTAGGGTTGCCGCGTCTTCCACGAGTCCTCGCATTCGCTCCTCTGTGGCCAACGAGAGCAAAGTCAAGATCTCTACGAATGGGCCATCCGTGTTCAGCAGATACTCCCCCTTCACCACTCTCAAGTTATCGTTTTTGTCTGGTCCATGGACAAGGAGTTGTTGGGGAACATTTTGTCTACTGACATTCGACAAAAGACCTTTGTTTGGGACCTGCACTTGCATGCTCTGTGCCTGTCTCCACAGTCGGTTCGATAGAGAACCACACAAGAGGAACGGATCATTGAGGTGATAGGATTTAATCTCGGCTTTGCGCCGCAAGGCTTTCTTTAGCTCCGCAGCAGCGATCTCTTCAGCGGACCTGTACGGCTCTGCAGGCTGATTGAAGGTGCCAGCTCCGTAGAAGCTATTCCGATCTCCAGGAACATTTGGCGAATAGAAATTGTTGGTGGGTGTTGAATGGCTTGGTCCGAAAGAATTGTATGAGCTCCCGCCATATATTGTATCCTGTCGTTGTTGGCCAGGCCGGCCATAGGCCAACAGAGCAGCTTCCTCCTCCCTAAGATCGACACCAGATCCCGCTAAAACATCTCCAAGCTCATTAATGTCCGTAGGCTTGTCGACAGCAGGCCGCGAGGGAGGGCCCATTGTTCCTGTGGCTGCGGGTTGTGAAGAGGCGGCAGACTGAGAATGAGGCGCATAATTTTGAGAGGGTGGATGATTCATGGTATTGTAGTTGTTATTAGGCATATAGGGACTTCCCGAGCCATATGTGTTGTTCGGGCTGTAGGCGGGACTCTGCTGGTTGGGGTAAGAGGGACTTTGTTGGTGGCCGTAACTGTGATTTGTGCTGTAGGTGTGATTCGGGGGACCACCGTTTTGCTGAGCACCGTAGTACGGACTGCTAAAGACCTGGTTTGGCAGAGCGATGTTTTGCATGCCTGATGATTCGTATGGCGACTGAGGATTTGGAGAAAGTCGTTGGCGTTTGTTCGCAGGGAAGGGATAAGGGGGGGCATGCTGAGGTGAGTCTGTCCGCACTGGAGGAGAGAACACGCGCGGAGGATACTGCTGCTGCTGCTGCTGCTGTTGCGCCATGATGACAGATACCCTTGGAGCTGCTCTCGATTGTCAAGGCCTCCTTCAACACCGCCTGGAGGGGCAAGGCCGCCTGCGCAAGCTTTGCTCTGCGCTTTGCCCCAGCCTTTTCCTATGTTTCTCGCATCTGCGTCTTTAGAATGTGCCACAAGACTGTGGTAGGTGCATGAGTCTCGCACAACTTGAAGAGTCGCAATGAGGATTGTCGTGAGGAAGAAGTGATACAACGACCATGAGAAGAGCCATGTCACTGTTGGAGCTAGGGATGCGGCTCCGCTATTTTTCGCAGTCACGTGCCTAGTCTTGGCATCATCAATATCAGCTCGCTCCAATTGTGCGCTTCTTTCACCACTACCACTTCATTTATTGTCGTGAAGAACCGACCTATCCATGCATTGCGCTCTTCTTCTATGCCACCCGTGCATTCTTACTGTATCCACCGCCGGTCTCTAAATATGATTGACAGAACCAGGACCCCAAGGGGCCTTTCTATTCGCTAGCGACGACTCATCTCTCCATCACATCTCAGCAGCATGGCTACCAAGAGAAAGCTCGGAGCGATGGCGGAGGCGATTGAAGAGCCTATAGATCCAGCAGACGAACTCATGTTTCTATGCCTAGGAGGTGGAAATGAAGTCGGCAGGTCATGCCACATCATACAATACAAGGGCAAGACTATCATGGTACCGCTTCCTGCATTCTTAATAATAACGCTAGTGGTATCGTACTGAAAAAAGTGTGCTACAGCTAGATGCAGGGCAACATCCTGCTCGGGACGGTCTTGCGGCTCTCCCATACTTTGATGAATTCGACCTAAGCACCATCGACGTACTGCTCATCAGCCAGTAAGTGCTCTCCTCTTGCTCTCGAAATCCTACACAAATTATGTTCGTTGGGATGTCTCGGGGAAGCTCTTCAGGTCTTTGGATATACAGAGGTCATCCTTTGATTGACTGGTATTGGCTGGCATGGGCAACTCAGAGACGGAGAGTAATCCATACTCTTTCCCCAGGCCACTTGTTCGCTGAGAATTTCTAAAGCACAAGTCTGTATGCAGAACATCAATTCAATGTCATTTACCATGGTCAATGCCCAACTTGCCGCCGCTATTCGCTAGTGATGTGCCACTGGTCACACTCTGCTATCCCATGCCCTTCCGTCTCAAAGCTGCTGCCCATGTCTGGACATCGAATACAAGGCTTGAAGTGATGACGATGCTGACCACCCTCGTATCTCAGTTTTCATCTTGACCATGCCTCAGCACTGCCTTATGTTCTCGCCAAAACCAATTTCAGAGGGCGTGTCTTTATGACGCATCCGACAAAGGCAATCTACAAGTGGCTGATACAAGACAGTGTAAGAGTACAGTACGTCAACGCTTAACTTACCCTGCAGCGCATACCTAGCTGACTCTTTTGCAGAAGTCTCTCTTCCTCCTCCGAACAACGAACGGCCCTCTACACTGAAGCCGACCATCTTTCAACTTTCTCTCAGATCGAGGCCGTAGACTTTAATACAACGCACACTGTTTCTTCTATTCGTTTCACGCCATATCCTGCCGGCCATGTCCTAGGAGCTGCAATGTTCTTGATCGAGATAGCTGGACTCAAGATACTATTCACAGGAGACTATTCGCGAGAGGACGATCGCCATTTGGTCTCCGCGGAGGTTCCAAGGGGTATTAAGATCGATGTTCTCATCACAGAAAGCACATACGGTATTGCTTCCCATATACCGCGGGCAGAGCGAGAAACTGCATTGATGAAGAGCGTGACTGGTATACTCAATCGAGGAGGAAGAGTCCTGATGCCTGTATTTGCCCTTGGACGAGCTCAGGAGCTTCTATTAATCTTGGATGACTACTGGGCACGACACCCAGAGTTTCAGCGTATACCGATCTACTACGCCTCGAATCTTGCCAGGAAATGCATGGTCGTGTATCAAACGTATGTCTCAGCCATGAATGACAATATCAAGCGTCTCTTCCGCGAGAGGATGGCAGAAGCAGAACAAGCAGGTGACACTGAGAAAGGTGGACCTTGGGACTTCCGTTTCGTTCGCAGTTTGAAGAACCTCGAACGATTTGATGATGTTGGGGGCTGTGTGGTATTGGCTAGTCCAGGTATGCTACAAAGCGGTATCAGCAGAGAGCTTCTCGAAAGGTGGTCGCCTAGCGATAGGAATGGGGTTGTGATCACTGGATACAGCGTGGAAGGAACAATGGCAAAACAATTGTCGCATGAGCCAGATAGCATACCAGCCATCATGACTAATCGAAGTTCGGCACCTGTTGGAAGACGAGGTCCGGGCGTCAATGGTGAGGTGGAAAAGCCGATGATACCAAGAAGATGTAGCGTACAAGAATTCAGCTTTGCGGCTCATGTCGATGGCCAAGAAAATCAAGGTTTCATTGAGGAGGTTGCGGCTCCGGTTGTTGTATGTATGATCCGTTCTATATCGATAGATTGCATGTTGACAGACTTTGCAGATACTAGTCCATGGAGAGAAACATAATATGATGCGTCTCAAGTCCAAGCTTCTTTCGCTCAACAACGACAAAGCAACCAAAACCAAAATTTTCAGCCCTGCCAACACCGAAGAACTTCGCATTCCTTTCAAAGTCGACAAGACTGCTAGAGTGGTTGGACAACTTGCTCAGCTTCCTCCGCCCAAATCCTTAGACCCTGAGAGGGAAAGAGTCATCAGTGGCGTCCTCGTACAGAACGACTTTAAGATGTCCCTGATGGCACCTGAAGATCTCACCGAGTACGCCGGACTAACGACAACGACCATCATGTGCAAGCAAAGGATCACGCTAAGTGCAGCTGGGATTGACTTGATCAGGTGGGCTCTTGAAGGGACTTTTGGTGCTATCGAAGAGATAAGTCCTCAGAAGAAATCCACATCAAATGGGGCTTCTCAGGTCAACGGTAACGGTATCTCCTATGAAGAAGAAGAAATGGCAGATGAAGAGATTGATCACTCTCCGCATGCAATCTCATACCTTGTCATGGGCTGTGTGATTGTTCGGTACCAGAACAGTGGGCAGGTGGAGGTCAAATGGGAGGGCAACATGCTGAATGATGGGATTGCCGATGCGGTGCTAGCTGTACTATTCACAGTGGAAAGCAGTCCAGCCGCGGTAAAGCGTATGTCTTCTCCTGCACGCTTGCATAATATCAGATTGCTAATGTCTTTTAGAATCTTCCAAAGGTCATCAACACAATCACCATCGGGGTGAACGCAACCTTCACTCCAACATCACGCCAGAAGAGCGTTTTTCGCGTCTCTGCATGTTCCTTGAAGCCCAATTTGGCCCCTTTGTGACACCAATTGCCAAACCCAAAACCCCCCCCAAGCCACCAAAGGCCACGCTTGATGACAATGGCATCAAGAATGAGCCGGATGAAGGAGCAGATGAGGACGATGTAGAAGACTTGGAAGCTGAGGAAATAGAAAGGTTGCACAGCATTGGGATCCCTGTCCCTGGGGTGGAGATCAAAGTGGATAAGCAAGTAGCGAAGGTCTGGTTGGAGACGCTGGAGGTGGAGTGTGCAAGTAATGTGTTCAGAGAGAGGGTGAAGGCAGTGGTGGAGAGAGCGGTGGAAACGGTAGCTCCACTTTGGGGAAAAGGCAAGAGTTGAGCTGCTATCGCTGGGACAACGAATGGCATTTGTTGTACGATGATATACGGACAGATTTGGTAGCATGTGGAAGATGTGTCTTCTCCCGATTAAACTGGGCATGGAATAATATATCCTGTACTGAGGCATCAGTCGGGAAAGAGGGTATAGATGATGCAGATGATGCAGATGATGCGAGAGGCTTTGCATTGGCGTAGATGCGTCAGTGAGCTTAGGCACTTTTAAAATTCACTCTATCCGACAGATTGCCAGAAGTCCAAACGACGGTTAATAATATTAATGCATCACTCTGCTTGAGTGTCAAGCGCTCTAGTGCAGTGAATTTTGAATGACACACTTCTCTTTTGATCACTTTTTCTTTCTTTCTTTCTGACGTGGAGATTACTGTCTTACTGTCTCGGCAACTTACAAAAGTGGTCATCTACTGACCCAACACCACCGTCGTCATTTCTTCTTCCCGAGTTTTGCACTAAGGCCCCAATAGGCATAGACTGTTGCCCATCTCCAAAAGCTTTCACCACCTCCGAAGGACTGTCTTCAATTCAAGTCGACAAGACAACATTCCAACACTCTTCACCACCCTCTCACTTGCCCTCTTCATTGCACATCCTCATGCCCAACGTCCACAGCCACTTGATCTCTTCGCAATCACCCATTGCTCCATCTCAGAAGGCTCGGGGTCCAACGCCTTGCCAATAATACTCCGCCCTTTCCCCAACGCGCGACCGAAACGCCCACTAAAAGTCCTCATTTGCCTTCTGGCACCTCATCACGAGCAAGAGACGAGATCATACCTATCAACTGGTACTATGGAAAGGCAATAGCCCTCCCTTCGAAGCCTCTTCAGCTCAGCTGTCAGCATTGTTGGATCATTGCCGCCCGACACCGGCCACTCGACCGGATTTGCTCCCTAATGATGAGCAATGTCTTTAGCCACTCTCCCTCCCGGTAGCCCTCATTACGGTCATCACTCGGCTTACAGCACAAATTCGGCTTCCTACGCAGCTAACAATTCCCTGCCAAGCGGATCCTCGTCGCGGTTAGCTCCCTCGTATAGCTTTCCGAACAACACACCTGCATCTATCGCACGGACTGCCAACACTGCGACTTCGAGACAACCACAGCAACCTAGCATCATGCCAAATTCACAATCCACATCAGCCATGCAGGGTTCGAGGAAAAGAGAAAGACGGCCAGATTGGCATGAATTCTACAAAAATGGACCACCGAAAGAGATTATCGTCATTGATGACGATTCTCCACAGCCTCCGTCTCGAAGAGACAAAGAGCGAGTCCCTCAACAGCAACAACCACAGCCACAAGCAACAGCGAGAGGTGCTGAGCATGCCGCCAAGAAGAGGAGGACTGGCCAGACAACGGCCTACGATGCTGCAAGGGACCAGCAGGCATTCTCCCATGCTCGCACATACTCAAATGGAAATAGTGGGTCCAACACCATCTCGACGGACCGAACCACATCACTGCAGACTACAGCCCCTACATCATTGGGCTCACATTCGAGTCACGGGACCAGTGGAGCATATGCCGAGGACAGTGCAGTCGGGCAGAAAAGGAAACGCGTGACCCGGCAGCAGATCGCTGACGAGAAGAAGAGGAAGGAGATTGAGGTTGTGGGAGACGCATACAGTGCCTACGTGCCACCACCGAAGCCTCCAATTAAGGCACGAGATGTCCATGTGCCTTCGATCAAAGATGTAAGGCTTCTACTACACCGATCATGAATGGAACGCTGACATCTGCGTAGACTGTAACTTCTCATGAGAAGATCGATGACGATGATGGACATTATATAGTGACGGAGGATATGCCCATTGGTGACAGATGTGAGTGTCTCGCAAGAGCGTGCTGTCATTAGACGGACTGAGTGCTGACTATTTGCAGACCAAGTCAATAGGCTCCTGGGCCAAGGCACCTTCGGCAAGGTCGTAGAAGCCTTTGACAGGCGGACAAGGTCGAAGTGTGCAATCAAGATTATTCGATCTGTGCAAAAATACCGCGACGCGTCCCGCATTGAGCTGCGGGTGCTACAGACTTTATCCTATAATGACAGACAGAATCGCAACAAATGCATACACTTGCGGGACTGTTTCGACTTCCGGAACCATATCTGCATAGTCACCGATCTTTTGGGGCAGAGCGTCTTCGACTTTCTCAAGGGTAACGGATTTGTGCCTTTCCCAAGCAGTCAAATTCAGAGCTTTGCTCGGCAGCTCTTCACCAGTGTCGCTTGTGAGTCATCTATCCTGCTTTGGCTGGCTTGCTGCTGACATCGTGCTCCAGTCTTGCATGATCTCAACTTAATACACACGGATTTAAAGCCAGAAAACATTCTTCTCGTGGGCAATTCATACCAAACTTTCACATACAATCGCAACATTCCCTCTTCATCTACTACAGTGCAGCGCGTTGCTCGCCAGCGGCGAGTCTTACTTGACACCGAGATCAGACTTATCGACTTTGGTTCGGCGACATTCGACGACGAATACCACTCCACTGTCGTCTCCACGAGGCATTATCGAGCACCGGAGATCATACTCAATCTAGGCTGGAGCTATCCGTGTGATATTTGGAGCATTGGCTGCATCCTCGTCGAATTCTTCACCGGCGATGCCCTGTTCCAAACGCATGACAATCTCGAGCACCTCGCCATGATGGAGAGCGTTTGCGGCGGTAGGATTGAGTCGAAGCTGGTTCGGCAAGTTCTGGGCTCAGGTCGAAACAACAATCGTAATCAGGCAGCAGCGTTAGTCGTGTCTCTGTTTGATGTAGCGAGCTACGCTAATGTGCTCTAGGTTCTTCACTCGAGGTCTTAAACTTGATTACCCAAATCAAGAGACTTCAAAAGCTTCGAAGAAGTACGTCAGGGCCATGAAGACCCTTCCCGTGAGTACATCTTTGCGCCTGGCAAATGCTATGATTAAATATTTTACAGGAGGTTATTCCCGCGGTCACAGCATTCAACAAGCAATTCCTCGACCTTCTCCGCCACATCTTCATGTATGACCCAAAGCAGCGTCTCACGGCCAAGCAGGCTCTCAAGCATCCTTGGTTCAAGGAGACAATCACGGACGATGGGACAGAAGCTGCACGAATCAGGCTACAGAGGGAAAGGGCGAAGGAAGAAGTTGATCTTGAGTATTATCAGAGCGGCGAGGAGTGATCTATGACTGTCTTGCGGAGTGTCTGCGACTTCTATTCCAAAAAAACCAGGAGCAAGCTGTGTTGTCTGCATAGTTGAAAGCTTGCATGAGGTAGGGATGGATAATAATGATATGCATGGAAGTGGCGTCGGCAGCGAGGTAGTTAAATCTTGCTTGCGGAGGCGACGTGAGAGAATGAAATGAGCGTTACACGTTTGGAGACTAAGTTGCATGCTTGGAGACGAAGGTATTCTCTGCTGACATGTATATTTTCATCGGCAACGAAGGCAAAAAATGGCAAAGATCAGAATTAGGCAATTGTAGAGGCTCAGTGACCTCCCACCCATCTGAACTTTCCATTCCTACTTTACAAATTCTTGTATCGTCATCCATGGCGGCAACTCAGTGCCATCAGACTTTCCTAACATTGCGGTGATTGCTTCAAATGTCATATCATGAGTCGTGCGTCATGAGGCTGCGAATCTCATTTGCTTCGACTCGCAGGCGAGTGAGTTTTTGAAGGTTTCTCTGCTAGATATTTTGTGAGTGGGGTTATGTTTATTGGATGATTTGAGCCGTGAGTTACTGGGATGTTGATGTTGATACTGCGTACATGGCAAATGGCATTTTAGGGGGTTTTTAATGTGGAGTGGAGATGGATTTCTTGGGGGTGGTGGCTTGGATGGGACGGGTCTTTGGATGTCTAGATGTCTACAAGGCTGTATCTGTGGGGGAGAATGTGGGGAATAGTTTTTTTTCTTCTTTCCTTCTTTTCCGGCAGCCTGTTTGGATGGAATTCTTGCAGGGTGAGGGTGAGGGATGGAGGAGGTGTGTGAGAGGGTT
>JAEUBB010000308.1:10039-24087 GCA_018257885.1 Parmelia sp. 050094
TCTCGGGGAGTCCGTGCTCAGGTCCAATGAAGTCTAATACCAGTAGGGTACTGGGGAAGAAAGTTGCATGCTGGCAAAGTTAAGTGAAGGCTTTGAAGGGTTGTACCTGGCAGACAAGATGAAAGCGATGCCAGATCCAAGTTACTGGTATGTTGTATGTTAGCGTAAAGTATACATGAAGTACCAAGTACTCTTTCGTTCCGCGTGGATGCCCGCAATCATGGCAAAGTGGCATTGTTCCTCCGCACCTCTGCAAGCAGTGGTCAAGCGGTGGTCAGCAAATTCTCCGCTTATGTGCCACTGCATTCGAGGCTCCGAGTCGAGTTACGAGTATGACTAGAACTATGTAGAGTAGTAGAGTACGTAGAGTACCCTGGAGAGCAGAAGGAAGAATTTGAAACCCAAGCTTTTAGGTACCTGAACCTGAACCTGAACCTGAACCTGAACCTGAATCTGAACCTGAACGAGCAAGGTTTTGGGGCTCTGCGACCCCAAACTTTGTCTTTATCTAACGGCAATCCGAACCCTGGTCAACCGACTCCAAGCCGTAACCCGCGCTGGAATTTATTACAGCATACTTTACTCCCTTGGACAGTGGGATTCGGCATGCCAATCCATACCCTTCACTTCACCCACCTTCAATTCCATCTAATAATAAGAGGCAATTACCCTTCTATATCCTCACTTCCATCCCCACCTTCTTCCTCACTCTCGCCCTCATCCTTATCCTCATCCTCCTCGTCTACTCTCTCGCATCTCTTGGCTATATACGGATTATGCCAGGAATCCTCCCATGTCCTTCCTCCACCTCCCGGACAATTTAGCTGCATCCCAAAGCAGTCTCCGAGCATGCCGGTAAGACCCTACCTCTATGGCCGCTGAAACATCATGGCCATCTTTAGTCCGACCTTCCTCCTCGGACTCGTTCTCCTCTTGTACCTGGGGTCCTTCGTCCTTTTCGCCATCTTACGTATCGCGACCGGCGTGTCCATCCAAAGACTGGGCTACTTCTCCTTGAGGCGCATTGCATATACACCCAGAGATGGTATACGGATAGAACTACGTGGTTTGGGCTTGCATCTTCATCGCCCTACCTTTGCGCAGCCAACATGGATGAGCCTTCGCTTGACGGAGCTGAAGGTGACAGTCGACGTCAAGCAACTCGGAACAGGCGCAAAGACGGATAGCTCAGAATCCACAGGGGGCAATATCCACTCCTCGGACACACCCAGCCAAACCGCATCGCCCTCCTCTACGTCCCCGAAGCCTATCCTTCGAAATGTGACCCCGGGGTCTTCGCGAAGCCGGACATGGAAGAGATTGACACAATTGAAAGAGAGGATCAAGCAACTGCACGAAAAGATACACTGGCTCAGTATGATTGACCTCACAGCCCATAATTCAAGCCTGGTGTTTGCAGACATTGGCTGCTTCGAGGTCGGGACGTTTAGCATGCTTGTTGATACAAGGCGGAAGACAGTGGACCGAGGTCGGCTTTTTCAACACAAAAAGATTCCTGCTGGCGATCAGCGTCCGGCAGAGTGGATGTTCACGGTGAAGGGGATCCTATTCACGCCGGAAGGACGAGAATCTCTAGAAGTTGTTGACATATGCACTCTCAATATCCACGGCTTACTCTACAAGGATCGCGCAGGTCTACGCGATACTTCGATATCCTTGAAACTGGGCAGAGTTCGTATACCATACGACGACCTTTTAAAATGCAAGATACAAATAGAGCAACGTCGGAAAGACGCCTATCTCCAGCATATAGAGACGCAAAAAGGTGATATTACCTTTACCGACGTAATGGAAGAGCTGGACAGGCCGGGAAGCCGGGAAGCGAATATAGTCCAGACGGTCTCCGACTCAAAGGATTTTGTCAGCTCCATTTTGCGAGGCATCCAAGAAATTCAGATGGCAGTCAGCTTTGTGGGCATGACGAAAGAGTTTCGTTCAATACAGCCAAGTGGGTCCCCTCTGTATCTCAACGTTGCCATGAACGAATTTGGCATCGACATGCATCGCCTTGATCCAAAGAGCCCTGCACATCGCATGTATTTTTCGTCAAAGGATATCGCACATCAAGCCTTGCTCGCTGCAATTTCAATCGCGGTGAGCCTCGATGACGGCAAGGAGAAGCCAGAAAGAATCTTGTATGTACCAATGGCTACGACCACTGTCAAGACAACGCTACCTTCGAAAACCGTAGCCTTCTCCGAAGACAGAAACGCAGCCGAGCGCAACGCAAACATCCTCTTCGCGAACCTCGTAGTAACCTCGCCTTCGGTTGATGTCGATCCTAAGCACATGCCCTTGGTCCTTGCGCTCATACACAGCCATAGGGAGGGCGCCTCAGACTCGCCAGCTAGCCATGGCCGATCGCAACGCCTTCTGTCACGACTCTTACCGAAAGCTAATATCAAACTATCAATTCACGAACCTGTGATGAGAGTGGCTCTACCGCCAGCTGATCTCAAGCTTAAGGAGTCTGAAGAATACGACCTTCTCATTCTTTCTGTATCTTCCATATCATTGGATGTCGAGTCATCGCATTTCACGGCGGGCGAGTTGCACTACGCACTTACCTCCCATTTGCGGATAGCCTCCAACCAACTGTACTACCTCACAGCCTCTAGCGAACGCCATGAATTGCTGGGTATCGATGCTCTCGAGCTCAACATTCAACTAAATGCTGCGCCAGAAATATCAGTCGTAGCGACAGGCAATGTCCAGACCTTCTCGGTTCATATGGTGCGATCTGAAATTAGTGCTGGTGTACGGCAAATAGTGCAACAGCTGAGGAGAGACCACGACGCGCAAACAAGATCGGCCACGACTTCTCCAACGGATCCCGACTTTTTAAGGTCTTTACCACTTTGGCTTGTCCAGTTCTCCCTCCAAGGATCCAACTTCGGCGTCGAAGTGGCTGGTGTGGATGCTAGGGTGTCGAAAGACACGCGTGGTGTCGCCCTCCAGCTTGAGTCGTGGACTGCTGAATACAAGATACAGAGGTCTTCACCTGACGAAAGGCCACCGTCTAGGCGCCACGGAGCCACCAAGTCCAAAATTACAGATGATCCTGTCATCAGAGTGACCCCTCCGTCGAGCATGAATGAAGAATCAAGTAGCACTGATGGGAGACGATTGGCAGTACATGTCCGAGGTTTCGAAGGATTTGTGGTTGAGGACATTGACGTAATCGAGACGGAGTCTTTCATCTCTCTGCCCAGATTCGAAGTTGCATTCACTACGTCAAGCGATAATCAAGGACGCATATTTCATATAAATTCCCATACCAAGGAGTTGTACCTCCAATATTCGTTGTATCGCTATTATGCAATTGGGGTGGCCTCTGGAGTTCTTCGAAAGGCATTCGCTAGGGACCCGAAGGCTGATCATGTGTCCCACGATGTTTCTTCTCCGCATGGAGCCTCTCAAAGCTCGATACCTTCAAACAGATCCGGCCAGAATGCCATCCAAGAGCTCGTAACTGTTGACATCAAAGCTGGTCTGCTACAAGTCAAAGCAAACATGCCATCAGATCCCCCTATGATGCTTCAGATATATCGTATGGAGGCTGGGCGACACAGATGGGCAATGCCTTTCATGAAAGCGGAGATGGTGCGTCTTTATGTTGAGGCCCCTCAGATTATTTCCGCCTGGGCACGGATTGCCAGCATCAAAAACTTGCGAATTGATCTTCGAGAGAACCGCAGAAAGCGGGCGGGAGCAGTAATTCAGGAAAAGTCTGTGGACGTAGCCATGGACTTCATAAGGCTTGCAGTCCCACATCAGCTTGTCCCGCACAAGATCATAGACAATCTTGCAAATATTTTAAAGGCTACTGAGCAGTTACACCATCGTTTCAAGACGGGGAGTGATGACTACATTCTCAAGAAAAGGCCAGAACAACCCAAACAGGTGCCGAGAATCTCCATTCGAAGCAAAGCGTTTCTTTTCGATGTTGAAGATGGAGCATTTGACTGGAAGCTGGGAACCATCTATCGCATTGGTCTGATAGAGCAAAGGCAGCGCCTTGCCCGCGAAGAGGCTTTCCATGCCAAAGTGAACAATCTAGAGCATCGTCATCAAAACCGAGCCACTTCACGATACCGTGCACAGTTTCATCCATCACAAGAGCGCGGCAGAGGTAAGCATTCGCCGCCGCAAGAAGCTCGTGGACGGAGTCGAAGCGTGGAGTCACGTCCTCGCCATCGTTCGGCCTCTCCTCCATCTACTCGAGCACACCGAATGCGATACGACCGGGATGGAAAGTGTACACTTACAAAGGACGCGAAGATTTCAGCGAATGAAGCCGAGTACAAGCTCCAGGTACACAACGCTCAAAGTTGGAAAAAGCGTATCGATGTAGCGTATCGTATCCAGAACGCTGGCATGCGAAGGATCCGAGGCATATTCTGGGGCAACGATGACATCCCTGAAGGTGACGAAGGAGCTGAAAGCATACTTGCTATGCCAGAACGGCCAGGTCTGATGTCAACGCTTGTCAGTGATCTGCATATCGTCATCGACAAGCCCTCGTTTCCGATCAACGAATATCCGCAGTTCCTCCACAGAGTCGGTAAAGGGATGCCCTACAACATGGAGTACTCCTTACTAGTTCCGCTTAATGTCCAGATCGATATGGGTGAAGCTCGTGTTACTCTGCGAGACTATCCTTTACCTTTGCTTCATGTACCTGCTATCAGGCCCGGACAGTCACCACGCTTGCCGAGCTGGTCGCTGAAAACGGATTTCGTCATTGCCGAGGAATACCGGGGTAATGTGTCCACAAAGCAAGTCCAAGTCCAAGTCATTCCCCCGGGAAAGTTTTCAGGATCAGAGTTCGGCAGAGATTTCGCAGTGGATGTCCACAGGACAGTGTCTCCGGTCAAAACTTACTCAGACGTGGCCATTGCCATTAACACGAGCGCTCCCACGAGCATTACTTGGGGCGCATCTTATCAGCCAGCTATACAGGATATGATGATGGTGATGGAGGGATTCACCAAGCCACAAATTGATCCCTCAGACCGGACGGGCTTTTGGGACAAGATCCGCCTTAGCGCACATTCCCGTGTCAATGTTGCATGGAAGGGCGACGGGGATGTTCGCCTACAGCTGAAAGGTACTCGGGATCCCTACCGCGTCACCGGTAACGGTGCAGGCTTCGTCATGTGCTGGCGGAACAATGTTCGCTGGTCCATTCATGAGGACGATGATCCTAAGAAATTCATGACTGTTGAAAGTGAGGACTATGTTTTAGCGATCCCCGATTATAGTCATCAAGCTCGAGAAGCAACTTCCACGTTCGGTAGAGATGGGCTAAACAAATCGAGCACGTCGAGCACAAGCAGTAAGAGGAACACCACGATGTTCAAAAAGGTCATCATGAAGCTATCGGGCAATGTGCGCTGGCTTGCAGGTCTGGTCTTCGAAAGAGACCTCGATCAAGGAGGTCGGTCCTTCGAGTTCACACCGCACTACAACGTTACATTGAGGACCCCTCAATATGCAGAAGCTCCGTCGGGGCAGGTACGTAAACTAAAGGTGATATCGCCAGCTTCGCTAATGGTGCCAAAGGTCTACGACGCTTATAGAGGCTTTCGAAGTAACCACATCCATCTATCTATTGCAGTCGTTGCTCCCCTCAATCGCGACTGGACGACCAAGAACACCAAACCATCTATGAGCTACAATGCAGTGCACATGAGCCCTCGCTTTTTCACCCATTTCTTCGATTGGTGGTCGATGTTCTCAGGAGTCATGGCTTTACCTATTCGGCAGGGCAAGCTCTTCCCAGGAATCGAGAAAACGAGTAAGAAATTTGGACGCCACCTTGCGACGATCAAGTACAATCTCTTATTTTCGCCACTCTTCATCGCTCACATATACAAACACAAGGATGTTGAAGACTATTCTGAGGCACTCTTGTCCGCCACCGGTTTAAAGCTTAGACTCGACAGCTTCATGTTAGATCTACACCAAAGGCGAGAGGAATTTGCAGCTCAGGGCAGAGGCAAAGCAAAGCAAATGAAAGCAACCGGCATGAGGATCAACCAAGCTCAGCTGGATTTCATCTCCGCCGATATTCGCGCTGTATCTGCCAGCATTGCTGGCACAGCCAAGGACGACTTGAAACGAGCCACACCGGAAGACCTAGCAGCTTACCAGCAGTCAACAGCTTCAGCCGACATATCTCGCTTTACAATTCCAGATAATGACTTCTCCTGGATTGACATGGATGACTTCGTCGAACTTGACTGGTCCTTGCCAGCCGAGACAAATCCAGAGACCAAGATCCTACCTTTAGCTTTCGCGCCACGCTTTACTTATTTTCGACAGACTAACATACAAACCTCCAAATCTCCAGATGGCGACAGTGCAAGTCCCTTCGGCGACGAACCTACTCATTTTTGTGTCATGTCCCAGGATAATGATCCTCGCAAAGTACAGTGCCAGCTGATCGAAGAGCGCCTCGTACAACTCGATGAACAATTAGACATGCACGAAAGAACGTTAGGCGAGCAAGAGCTTCGTGTTATCCGGGATTCTTACCGAGATTCGAGTCTGAAAGAGCGCTATGAAATGCTCAGCGACCAAGGAAGGAAACTTAAAGGCAAAAAGGACTTTCTACGACAAATGCTCGCACGGCTAAATCGTGCTATCGACGAAGGGAGACCCTGGATCTCAGCAGCTGGTGACACTGCTGGGCAAGACCTGGCAGACGAGGGGTCAGAGGATGAAGCGCATACTGAGGCCGAGGGACTAGAAGACGCACCTCAGTCAGGATACATCAGTGAATTCAACAATCGCTTCATCATTCACAATGCTCAGCTAAAATGGAACAACTCGCTCCGGAACATCATTCTCCGTTATGTACATCAAGTCAGCCAACGTCGAGGGTTCATATACTACATGTCACAGAAAGCCATAAAATTCATCCTGGACATCGTGAAAGAGCAACACAAGAACAAGAAAAGACATGCACATGAAAGCGATTCTGACTCAACAAACTCAGAGGCCTTTGCAGCCGCCTCGACAGAAGAAGAAAAGAGTGATGGTTCCAGTGTTGAAGATCTCATCCAGGGTCTGCTCAGTGATAGCAATAAGACAGTCGACGCTGACGATCCTAAGCAGAACACAGAGCTGCAAAGGTCAAACACGGAAAATCTTGGTAAGGATATTTCAAAAGAATACACACCGCAGAATACTTACCATGTTCGCTTGATTGCACCACAAATCCAACTGCAGAGCGAGAAGAACCCCAAATCAGTGCTGCTGGTCACCGCCAAAAGCATGCAGCTAAAAGTAATTCAAATCATGGATAAGAATCGCATAGCGGATGATGTCAGTGGGCTCGTGCAGCGTAGATTCTCTGTCGAGATGGATAGCGTACAGTTTTTTGTCACGACCCAGAAGATCTTGTCCCAATTTCTTCATATCTACTCTGGCAACCGCTACGGTACCCCCAAAGGCTCTGCGTGGCCACCGTGGGTAGCGTTCGAAGTCAATTTTGATTTCGAGTACGACCCCTTCGGATGGTCGCGAGTAGTGCAGAGAACCTCTGCGAGTCTTCGGTATGACAAGTACAACACCCTTCGACTAAAATACAACGATGAGGTCAGCAGCGGAAAAGCGGGACAGAAGAACAAGCCAGAGAATACGGAAAGCCGTATCGACCACTTGTGGGTTGACTTCCCACATATTCGAGCAATCTGCGACTCCGTCGAATATTTCACTATGTACGTAATAGTTTTTGATCTATTGCTATACAACGAGCCACTGGAAAAGGTCCGCAGTGAAAAGCTTGAAAGGATCATGTTAGCTTCTGACTTCAGCGACCTCAGCGGTGCGCCCAGAATGGTGTCTAGTCTTCAAGCTCGAATACGTCAACTGGAGGAAATCAAGACACAGTTCCAGATAAACGCCAAATATCTCGACAAACAAGGCTGGGAAGACTGTATGGCTATCGAGCACGATTTGGCGAGCTGTGAGGACGAGCTCTTCTTCATGATGAAAGCCATTACCACCTCACAACGCAAATATGACGAACGCCCTCAGGCCTCACAGACCACTGGTCTGCTACGTTGGTACCTCTCCGCCTCAGAGATTGTCTGGCATTTGATGAGGGAAAAGGACGTGCCGTTGATGGAGATCCAACTGAATAAAGCAGCCTATGACAGGACCGACAACAGCGATGGTTCAAACCACAATTCGATGCAGATCGAACGTATACACGGACTCAACCTCTTACCGGATGCTCTTTACCCTGAGATGCTAGGTCCATATTTGGAAAGTGGTAGAAAGTTTGTCAACGGACAAGATCCCAAGATGCTCAAGGTGAATTGGCATAGCCTTGAGCCTATTGCTGGCATACCGGTCTTAGATCAGTTCGAGGTTGACCTGTTCCCACTGAAGGTTCAGCTTGAGAGAGAAGTGGGTCAGAAACTCTTCGAATACATCTTTCCGGGATTGGACAAGAACGGTAGTGACAAATCGCCGTTCCTTGTCAAGCACACGCTCCCCGCCGGAGATGGTGATGAGGACTCGGATGCGGAGACCTTATCCAGCTTTCAAGATACGCCGAAGATCGAAGCCAACGGCTACAATGATGACCAATCATCGACCAGAGCGGCATCATTGGATGTGAGACTGAGAGCTACCAGGGGTTTAGAGAGTCATCCTCGTTCCTCTGATAAGACCAATGGTGATAGCCACCATTTTAAATTATTCCATCACTCGAACCACTCCAGTCGCTCGCAGAACACATCAAGGCCATCTCTAGCTCGTACGAATTCCAAAAAGCCTTCACGTGAGTCTTTAGCAGTAACGCGCCAGTCCAAGGATGGGTCCTCGACAAATTTATCCGCGATGAGTGGCAACACCGAAAAGCACAAGAGGTTTACCCTCAACCGTTCAACGAGCCAAGCAACTACAACAGACAAAACAAAGCATTCTGATGATCTCTCCCAGATGCTGTCACGAGCTTCGAACTACATGACTCTCGCCTATGTGAAGATTCCTAGTGTCGTACTCTGCCTCAGCTACAAGGGCAAAGGCGAACGAAACATTGAAGACGTCCACAACTTCGTCTTCCGCATGCCGGTCCTTGAGTATCGAAACAAGACCTGGTCAAACCTCGACCTTGCTTTACGACTCAAGAAAGACGTCATCAGAGCACTCATCTCGCACACAGGCGCCATCATTGGCAACAAAATCTCTCATCATCGGCCAGGCAAAACCCAACAAGGGCGTCTCCGTGAGCTCGCCAACTCCTCATCTATACTACCGAATACCAACGCCTTCAAGAACAGCCTCTCGAGCGAAACAAGCAGTGTGAGAGATCAAAGCCCTCGAGGCGACACTGATGGCTCTTCCCGGGTATCCTTGATGTCCGCTCCTGGCAGTCAGTTGGCGAGAAATGATTCGTTCACTCAGTACAGCGGACTATACGGTGAACCGCCCTCGATACCAGAGTCGGAGGCTGAGGGTGAGGATAATGTACGTCGCTACCATTATCAACGTTATCATTTGAACCAAATGCTGACAAGAATCTACTAGGCATTAAACAAAATGCGGCACACCCTGATCCGGCGGTTCACTGCGGAAACGAACAAGTTTCGACGCAGGGACATGGAGAGTGATGACCCAGATGAGAGGTTCGTACCTGTCAATGACCAACATTGGATTCTCCAACTAATACACCACAGCACCCGCAAGAAAAGCGTGCAGCTCCTAGGCAAGAAGATTTTAGGATCTTTGAACCAATGAGACTGCCCAGCGGCTCTTGTTCACCCGAAGTCTCTCTGGCCTGTCTTTTAGCTGTCTGTACTACGAATGACCCCTGGACAGCGATCTCCTGCCCACCATTTTCCGTCTTATCCCGAATACCTCTTACAACCGTCTCTACACCTTGCTTTCATCTCGTCTTGACCATCTTCGTCGATGGCCCATCACCTCGTCACGACCTATTACCGCGGACATACCGGTTTCATTTCCACATTCGTTTCAGATCTGTACGGGTAGGATAGGATAGGATAGGATAGGATAGGGTTCTGGGAGGGGAAGGACGACAACGCGATGCTGCATTTACATGGCGTTCGACTTGATTGCCCCTTTGGAGGGTAAATCGGAGACGCCGTTTATTACGATACCACTTTCTGCTGTAGATATTTGGAGACTGTATATAATTTTAAAGAGAGAGAGAGAGAGCCGTAATGGATGGAATTCCGTCGAGTCCGAGTCTAAGAGCTTCGTTGTCATTCTCGGTCATCCTACGTCTGAACGCATCCTACTTTGCAACTAGAGTCACCACGACTGAACGAAGGAAAGCCGGCCACGAAGACGGATCGATTTGTATTAACTGATTCAGCCGCTGTTTTTCAGATATAGAGATGCTACCTGGCTGTCCCATTTATTTACAAGTAACCGCCCACGCCCACTTTAAAATGTGTGAATTCACTAAGAGGAAAAACCACCGCCAGCGTTGCCCCGTTCCTCAGTAGATAAGGGATCTGCCAGCACGAAGGAAGCACCCTAGACGCCGCGAGCCTGGAAAGAAGGTACGAGCTCTTGCTCTCAAGATGCCGAATGCTGGAATGTGGTAGTACCGATGTCGTGGAGCGCATAAGGTCATGAGTGCCATTAAAGAGGATGCCACGCTATGCATTTGTTCCGATGATTGATGTGCGGAGGAAATATGGAAGGGCAGAGGATATGGATCAAAGACGACCTAAGCTTTCCAAGGGAAGAGCTAGTGGAGCCGAGGATGTCGGGTATTCAAGATGTTCCTCATGGAAGCTGATGGAGCAAGCAGTAATACCAAGTCTAATGGTTGCTATGTGCCAAGATGAGGCCGAATTTGCGACAGCGGCGATGTCTAACGATCATATTCGCAGTCCTGCAATGGTGGCTTTGACGTTCATTTCTGTCCCCAGATCTGTCGGTCGTCGTAGAGACTGGAATAAGGGGCGGTTGGATGCGATGTAACATCCTCAATCTGGAATCCTCTCTTCATCTCAGACTCCGCAAAGTGTGATGCACGCTTGTAACGTTTGTCGGTGTACTTGTCGAAGATTGCACAGTGGTGCTTGCGTGCGTCTTCACAGCATTCGACCATGAGCAGTATCAGGTTGAAAAGCTGGGAGTAGGTGTAATTCGCGTAGTAGACGTGGGCGGGCGACTGTGAAGGTATTAGCAGCTGCGGTACAACGGTCATCAGAGCGAAATGCATACCCAAGTACCCTTCTTGAGCATCATTCTAGCCAGACAATGTGCTCCAGCAGCAACAAAGCTGGGCGGACTTCCGACAAATCGCTCGTCCATAATGGTGATCTCGAGGAAGTATTTCGCGAGTGTCCTCGTCTCAAGATCGTAGTCGTCGGCCTTGCTGATCCTCCTCAAGAAGCTCATCGGTCCAGGCCAGCCAAGTTCAAATTGCAACATACTGAGCATGAAACGTTCCGCCTTGAGTATCTCGTCAACAGAGTAGCCGCCATCGACCATGTAGACAATCTCCTGCACGGACGGGCAATCAATCTCTTCGTACTTGGCAGCGATGAAGATCGCCGTGGCTCCGACCAACTGCAACTTTCCCAGGGAGACGACCTTGCAAGACAGGAAGCGGTCGATGTAGTTCACACAAAGATAGAGCGTTTCAGGTAGAAGATTGAATCGATGGTGAACTTGGACGATCCAGTCCATCAATACCGCTCTCATCGACCACTGTATCTCTGCCTGGTTATCCATGTAGTGTGCGTTTGGCAACATCTTGATCTGTCATCTATGGTCAGCAAAGTCCAATCGCCACTGTAAGTTTTCCTGACCTCCAAGTCCTTCATATACTGGAAGATCTCTTCTCCATATTCTGCTACCATTGTCGTGTCCCATGCCTCATCCTCGAGCTCCTCCACTGTCTTGGAACCCTCTATCAGCTCTTTGGCAGCAGCAATCTCTTTCCTTGTTTTTTGATTCACTTTTGGGAATAGAACCGTTGTGGCCCCGCCTGTCGTATTTTCTCCCCTTGACTTGAACGATCGGGCAGTGGCATAACCTTCCTCATCATAATATTCCTCCCCTTCGTCACCCCAGTACTCCTCCGGCTCTGAGACTGGAGCCAAAGTGGGTCTTTGCTGTGTTTCTGTTTGTGACTTAGATATAGAAGAATCAAGAACTTGGTCTCGGCCAGTTTTTCCATTTTGATTCGGCAATTCCACTGGCAGGAGCACGCCCTTATCACTCGGCTGCAGGACCTCAACATGCTCAATAGACTCCTCCAGTCCGTAGAACTGTACTTGTCCATGCTCGTCGATGTAAATTCCGTCTGATCTGAGCACAGCGAGTTCTTCAGAGGATGCTTGCGCAACGGACGGTGCTGCTGACAACTCTTGTGCCACAACCTGATCTACCTGCTTACCCTGAGCTAGTTGTGGCTTAGATTGTGGCTGGTATGACTCGTTAGGCTCTTTGAGTTGCTGTCGAGGTTGGAGTTCGCGGTGGACAGGAGCGATTGGTGCAGTACTCGACAAAGGCTTTTGCACTTCAGGAGCAGAGTTTTGGGACTGCGGGGCAGCAGTATCTTTGAAGACAGCAGTGCTCTTCTTAGTCACGAGCTTGCGGGTGTTTGCGGCTTGAGAAGTCTGCTGTAATGGCTGTTGAATGTCGACCAAGGGTTGCTTGACCAAAGGGAGGTTAGTGGAACTAGCGACATTGTTCAAAAGACCCTTCAATCCAGAGACAGACAAGGGACGTTGTGCAGGTCTGAGGAAGGAGGGTGCCTTCTTATCCTGCTGTGTCGAGATGGGTTTTTCCATAACGCTGTACTCGGCTTTCGCACAAATTGCTGAATCGTCCTTGCTGGGCCTTAAGATATTGGCTATGTTGCTGACATCCCCAAATGCTGAGCGCTTTGCAGCAAGCTTCAGACCACCTGCATGGTGCATCTCTGAAAGTGCTGGACTTGATTTGTTGCGCTGGTGTAGAGTTTTTTGGGTACCAGCCGCTGGCACGACGTTTTCATCTCCATAAATGGCGCGCAACGTCCTGGTTGGTCTCTGAGGCTGATATACAGAATGATTGTCAGTCTATCTCTGCGGCCACATGCAAGATATGGACGTAAGTGACATTGGAATACATGAGTAACGTGGTGGTCAGGAGCTTTCAAATTAAACAGGGCTGGGTTTGACAAGGGTTCGGTCGAAGACTTGAAATCAAATTCTAGCAAATCCTTGACTTGTATGTGCTCCTTGTATAGTTTTTACAATCGGGTGTGATGGCTTACCTTGGCGTCCATGATGTACCGACGCGTTCCAAGCTCCTCGAGTATCTCTTGGGTGCTCGGGGAAGCTCTGGTGTAGCGCCCTCCAGACCGCGACCTAGCTCGATTCTCTGTTAGCATGCAAAAATTGACATTGATTGTCAAAGATTGATATACCTAGCGGTAGACTTGAGGAGATGTATCAGGTCCAAAAGGATGCTGGTGGTCTGGAATAAGATGATGGGGTAAGATGTAGCTCTGTATAGCTGCGACTGCGAGTCGCAGAAGCGTTCCGTTATTGTTGATTCTAAATTCAAGAACGGGTTGCCCCGACGACATAACACGCTAAAAATTACTCTATTTCAACTTTATTTACAGCCGCGTCTCCCAAGTCGATGCTTCAACACTCATATCCTGTCGCACGCAGCTGCCTGTACAATATACCGACTTATTGCCGTCGATTACCTTCTTGCGTATGCTTTGCGATCCTACCTGGAGCTAGTCAGAGTGCAATACTCATTTGAGAGGCTAAATTCTAGGATGAAGATTTCCGTCCTTGTCGCGCCGCGCTTTTACACCAAACTCCCTCCAAGTCACGTGACAGTTTCGGGGAATCCAAATCAACCCATTTTCGCAGGTTCCCGAAACAAAGCGCACTTGACAGCTGAATTATACAGCCCACCGCTTGTGTTGCGAGGTTCGAACGCTCCTAGTGTTGGGCAATCCATCGATCCATAACCGCCCACCTCGGCCAAATCGTTACCTCAGCCTCCTCCCGCGTGTTTCT
>JAEUBB010000308.1:24158-36779 GCA_018257885.1 Parmelia sp. 050094
ACATGCTGCACCATATTACTGCGGTAGCGGTAGCGGAGTCAAGGTTTAGTGGCGAGCGATGTTTGGCATGCTTAAGACTTAAGAGTAGTGTCTTGTGTACCGTAGCGAGTGTAGATCCTGCGCATCAAGCCATCAGCTGCCAATTGGTGACACTACCTACCTTGTCTGCTGCAACTGCTGCAATCAGCCTATCACTTGCACGATGCGACTACACCACTCTTCCGTTTGCTGAGTCTCGGGCAACTTATCTCACTACTTTTTCGGCCACCCGTCTAGGCCAACCGAGAGGACTTTTGCGCCGCATGGGCTTGAGACTCGTTTCAAACTCGGGCCGGATGGCTGGTCGACTAGCTGGGTGGGAATTGTTTGGAGACAGAGATTCAACGCTGCATGCGCTGTATCAATGCTGAGTCTGACGCAGAGAACAGAGTTCGCTTGCAGTGGAGAAGCCAAGCGTTGTAACCAAAGACATTCGGACTTGGTCGAGGTATAAATATCACTCTCTCCAACTTGGAAGTTGGAAGGAGTTCGGCGCATAAGCTTGAGTCGTATCGGGCAAGGGAAAGAATTATTTCCCAATGTCCCACTCCCGTTGCTCCAGCGGCTTTTTCTTCGCTGGCCCCAAGCTGGTATGCAGGCCCCTCACTTCACCATTGGCTCGATTGCCTAGACACCGTTCCTCTCCCACCACTTTCCGCTTTACCTGAGACTCTTCCTAGACTTTTAGCTTCTACCCACTCGGACCAATGCATTAATATCCAATCATCTCCGCCGCTTGAATGTTTGTCCACCTTGCTCATCCCGCCGCTTGCCAGTCATTCCTCTGAGTGTAGAGTATGCCTACACAGTCTGGGGATGCGACATTGCTGGCGCTTCCCCCATCTGTAAAACACAGCTTCTTGAGATAGGCCATGGACAATCGTAGAGAACGTAGCAAGTGAATTCCATCTCTGGAGTATTTCATTCCTTAAATCTGTCTGTTATCAAATTGTGCCGATTGCATAAGTCATTTGGCGCTGTGCAGGGTTGGTTCAGAGTTCGCTTGCTTTCTCTTCTCTCTCTTTCTCCTTCAACTCATCGCCCCACGCATCAACAAGAGTTCCACTCTCCTTCAGGCCATCCATCACCTTGGTTGCGTCCTGTGGTTCTTGGTCACTGTACTCAACACTGACAACGCCAAAATATCCCTCTCCTGATCAGAGTCACTGTTGACGCTGACTACGTACGGAAGACGGCAGCCAACAACACACCTCTGGAGAGACCGGTATCAACAGCAACGAAGATCTAGACTGAAGCCTCTGGTGTAACCAGGGCGATTACAACACAGGTATGCGATCCATGATATTACACTTTGCAACCTCCTCCCTCTTCCTGCACCTCATCCCTTGACATGCGAAATCATCTCTCCCCCCAAGCCGTCGCCTGGCCAGAACCGCGTCAGCAGTCCCTCTACTCGTATGCATCTCAGTCTGTGGTCATTGGTCTGAAAGACCCGTAACTGACATTCTTCATTTTCCTAGGTAGTCCGTTGTTCTTGATCGATCTGAGCCCGTGCGGCTACCCGACCCATCCCTCTCCTCAGTCCAGCCACAGGTCACGGCTGTCTGCCGACAACAATCGTATATCGCACTCATCTAAACACCTACATTTTACGATGGACGTTGCAAATCTCCTATCTCATGATCCCCCCCGACACTCTCGCTCTCAACAGGCCCCAGAGACTGCACCTCAAGAGACGCAGCGGCTGCATCAGTACCCTACACGTCATTCTGTCATGTCCAATAACATATCTCTCGACGCTCATCCCTTTGCTACTCCTCCCGTCAATCAGTGTTACAGCAACAGTACTCCAGCAGGCTACAGTGCCTCCCCTGTTAGTGCTGCGCCTAAGAATGTCGCATTCCAGCTGCTGTTCGATGGTGCTACCAATCATCGAGCGAGATTGCCAATGAGGGTGCAGATATTCCCTCACGACACTACCGACTCGATTGTGACTACTGTTAAGAATTTCTACGGTCTCTACGAAGGTGCCGCAAACGGCGTCAGCTTCGAGGACGACCGCGGAAACACTCTTATTGCGAGATATGAGAATTTTCAGAATAACATGGTCGTCTATATTCGAGTCATTCTTGATTGTCCTCAAGCTTGGCCGCAGCCAGGGCAAACACAGAACCATTCAGCCTCACCGATTAGTGCGCATAGGCTAATTCATCTTGACGAAGGCTTTCAAATGCCTCCCCCTCAGCCCTCACAGATACTAAACTATGGACAATCCGTGTCACGACCAGCATCCCGAGTCTCTCGAAAGCAGAGTGCGTCTCCACGTCCTGGCAGGGGTCGTCGTAGCATTTCTGCGCAAAAAGCTCGCTCCCGATCAGATCTGATGAGTCGAGAAGAAAACTTCCAAGGACAGCTCAATGATCTCAACAGCGACACAGTGAAGAGCTACAGTAGTGATGATGGCGAAGGAGGTTCTGTGACCAGCTCTCGCAAAGCTAAAAGCGAGCAGCTCGCGAGCGCAGAAATCAGTCTTGATAATATCCTCAAGGACAACAGAAGGAAGAGGGCAAAGTTTGAGAGCTCCGTAAGTGATACAGCTGATTGGGTACATAGTCCAAATGAGTCGACTAACGATGGAAATTCTACAGGAGCTTCCTCTGTTTGTGCCACCTCAGGTGCCTGCCTCTAACTCCATATCCTCGATCTCTCCGCAGAGACGCTCCAATGGGCAGGACAATCCATCTCCATTCGCCCGCCCCACTCAGCGACACTTTACCTACAGCCAACCTCTACAGTCCCCACAAAGCTATGGGCATGGTGAGCACACGTATGGGATCGTTCCACAAAACAATAATTCTTCCAATGTGCCTCCACTACCCACAGGACGTCGTCTTCGTGAACGTACGAACGCACCGAGTCTATCTGCTCGCATGTCCAATGGAATAAACCCTCGCGCACAAAGCTTTGGAATACTGCCTACTCCTGACCCAACCATAGCTAGTTGCATTTCCGATGAGGATGTAGCTTTGCAGCTCATGCGACTTGGCGACGCTTCAAACATCTCTCACGGACGCACTTCTGCATCGACCTTGGATGACGCATTCAGTGGACGCGCTGACGCTGCCTCATCCGCCACTAGTGACGGTGACGATGATGGTGACGATGCAGAACAGCCTTCTCTTCCAGCTCCTCCGGCTCAGCCAAAGCTCGAAGCTAGCCCAGTGCTCCGGCCAAGTGCCATACGAAAGAACAACAAACACCTCAATGACGGCCTGCCCAGCACGGATAGCACCGATCCGAGCGGCGATGAAGTGGACGACGAATACATGTATGACGACAAGAAAGACGGAGTGTTCAAGAGTGAGCCAGATGATCTGATCACTGAATTTGGTCAAGGTATCAAGCCTAGACTTCCTGGGTCGAGACATCGCAACATGTCAAAAGCAAGCAGCGTCAGCTCGTCGAAGAACATATCCAAGGTGTCTAAGTCAAAGGCAACTGGGAATGCGAAGAAGGCCAAGCCGTCTTTGCTCCCGTCGACAACCAAAGTGCCACCTTCACCTGCCTCACTTCCTCCTCCATCCCGCAAGCCATCTTCCGCGTCGACCGTCAATTTCCAGCATCAGGGCGATGAAGACTTGTCTTCGAAACCACGCTGCCAGCGGTGCAGAAAGAGCAAGAAAGGTTGCGATCGTCAGCGCCCTTGCCAACGCTGCAAAGATGCCGGCATCGGAGCTGAAGGGTGCATTAGCGAAGACGAAGGTAATGGTCGTAAAGGCCGATTTGGGCGACACATGGGTGTAGCCGTCAAGAAGGACGCCCAGGACTTCTCAGCATCCAACGAGACTGAAGAGGCAGGTGCAATTCTTGATGGTATGGCAGGGTGCCAGGAAAAGAGCAAGAAGAGAAAGCGCTAGTGAGTAGACAGGGCTTCTTCGACTGTCTTTCGAGCGGCATTCGAATGCGCGTCACGGATATCTACGGGAGCAGAGAATTTACGGTCGTCGGCTGCGCTCTCCTAGACTACGGATCTACGAAACTTGCTTGGGGGGCTTCTGTAAACACATGCTTGGCGCACGGTCTCCATCGGCCAGCTCGTACCAGCTTTCACCATCAGCGACTGACATTCCACCCAAACGTTGCTGGCTTTCAGACCGTTATGAAGCCTCAGACTGCGCTCAACATTCTACAACATGTCTTAACATTCGCTTTGCAGTACCAGCTTCCACCTCCATCCTAGCTGTCCCCTTTCAGGTTCTCTTCGACTACTCAGGCGGCATGTTGGATAAGGGTCCTACCTTTCAGACCTACCGATTCTCAACCTAGGTCACCATCCATGTCTCATGTTTTGCTCTTTCTTGCTATCAAAAGCCATTTCGTGTTTGTCGTGTTGTCCTATGATACCAGCGTAAGCGTAATGTTGATGAAGGGTCCATAAAGGAGAAGGGAGAGGGGAGAGGGGAGAGGGGAGAGCAAAGGGGTGACAGAGGTGGGGGAGTTGTAGCTGGCGCATATTCAGTGCGGGCGCTCAAAGGACAGGCACATGGTTGTACACGAATCTCGATAGTTTTTCAGTCATCAATCACCCAATTATCCAAATAAATTATCCAAATTATTCAAATTATTCAATCAGCCAATGTACACGGAGCTAAAAGTTCTAGATGACGTTCCATTCTTTATGCAAATTATCCTCGTCTAATTCAGAAGTCGTCAAAATAAGCATGTATTTTAGCGCACGGGAATGTCGCGGGATCGCTAGTGATAAGGACTATCCGAGGTAGGCAGTGATCATCGCTTTTCAAATATCTCCTCCCAGTAGCCAATCATAAGGTCCAAACCCTACAATAGTCAGAATATCACCAGACGGATTCTAAGTCTTGTTGCACTGGATACCCACAATGCCTCCTAAGATTAAACCACCTCCAAGGCAATCGGCTCGGTATAATCGAGAAATCACTCGCGAGCATGAGTCAGTGGGAGCTATAAGTGCACCCTCGCCCAAGGAAGCTTTGCCCAATAATTACGACGAGGTGCAGGACATATCGAGCAACACATCGCAACATGATACAGCAGAAGAACTCCCTAGCAGCTCCACCTCTCGAGCTATACCAACGTCCACACCAAGCGTAGTCGCAGGCTCTTCCTCCCCTGGACGCTCCGTGCAACGATTGAAATCTGCCATGCCACGAAACCAACAGAAATCTGCTTCCAAGCTAGGTACAAAAGATGGCTCGGATCCCCGACCATCTGGTCTCAAGTTTAAGCCGAAACCCTGGATCCGCCGCAGTAAAGAAGAACGAGAAGCCGACGAGAAGGCTGAAGCTGAGCGAGGGGCAGCAAGGCAAGCCGCAGAAGGAAACCTTTCTGTGAATGATCGAGGCGGATACAATGGCAGAGGAAGAGGACGTGGACAGCGTGGAGGCTTTGGTGATGTGAATAGATGGAAGAACGACAGATTCAACCTCAGTCACGAAGCCAGCGGACACTTAGGTGGGAGTACGATACAAGACACAGCTACCAGCAAAAATAGGCGGGGCGGGGGTTTTCGATCAGGAGTAGTAGGCGCATCGAAGCCAGCTTCTACGAGTGGTACGCCTGGTGTGAAGAAGGAGCCCGTTCTGAAACCAGAAACGGATAAAGACGGAAATGTGGTCATGGGTTCGTCAACCTCCAAACCAAAGCGAACAAAGGTAAAAAAGGAGGAGCAAGGCCCAACCTATGTTTCTTCCGATGATGAGCTAGATTCTGATGGAGGAGAAAGAGTCAACATCGAGGATATCAGCACAATCAACCTAGTCTCATCTGAGGATGAGGATGAGGATCAAGAGCCACTTCAGCGATCCCGTGTGTCGAAAGGTAAGCGGCGTGAAGCAACGCCGCGAATCCTCAGTAGCAATCTCATGCCCGTTCGAATTCAACGACAAGAGCATGTGGAGCGCGTTGTTGGCGTGAATACAGACGCTAGCTCTCTAACATCCGCAGAACTCCGGCGTAGAGCAAAAAGCCGAGCTGAGGCTGGAGGTAGCCTGTTTCTACCCGAACAAGAAGAAGCGGACGCTTTGCCACTAACGAAACGTAAGACTAAGAGGAAGCCTAAAGACGTGGAATTTGTACGTAATGAGCGAAAATGGAAGGGCGTCTATCAGGACGAAGATGAGGAGGGCATGGTCAAGATTAAAGATGAACCAAAAGATGACAGAGACGTTGTGATGACTGACAACCCCACGGGTGACAAGGAGTTGGAGCCGATTTCCTTTGAAGACATCGACCTTTCGAATACATCGACGCAGCGTCTTGTGAAAGACAGTGATAGCATTTTGGCGTCGCAGGAACCGGAGGAAGCTCCAGAAATTGATGTACCGCAACCAGGTGAGAGAGTTCTAAGAATCAAAGGGTATCACAACCTCAGACCGGTGGACTTCACTGAAGAAGAGGAAGAGGACGAAATCCTCGGAGAAATTGCGGAAATTGCATCATTGAAGAGCGACGACTCAATACACACCTCCAGTCCCGAACCTGCTTCCTCTACGAAAACACCCCATGATGGTGACTTCGATATGGGTCTCGAAGATACATATTTTCAGAAAGACGGAAGAGAAGATGTCTACTTGTTCCAGCTTCCGCCTGTTGTGCCTAGCCTACGAGACGCAGCGAAACCAATATCGAAATCTGACGACAAGAAAAAGAACAGAGCAGTACCAGCCAAAGATCCCAGATCATCAGCCTTAAATAACCCGTTTACTGCTCAGGTCAAAGACGAACCTGTCATAAAAGCCGATCCCGATGAGCTGCCCGATGAGATTGCTGTCCCTCACGCCTACACATCAGACTCCTTCCACTCAATAGGTGGTCGCGGAGGTGTTCTCAGCATATATGCCAAAGGCGCTATGTTCGCAACATGGGGCGGTATGAGCTTCGAAATCAATAAGGAAGGCACGGGCGCAAATCTGTCACAGGAATTGATAATGACGGAGTTTCAAAGTGCGGTGACAAAGGTGGAAGATGAAAACCGATGGGAGGAAACGGTTGACGTAGGTAAAAAGGGATGGGCGATGGGACAGACGCAGCCAGGACACGTCTGCATACCCGAGTTACTTTCATAATTGTCGTCAAGATCTTTGGCCAGGAGTGCATAGATAGAATTGCCACCGGCACTAACATCGGCACCAGCATCGACACTAACATGATGAATAGTTGTGGATCCTGAAAACATGTTTTCTTCCGGACAGGCCGCACTCTCGTCGACAATTCCTGTATCTATAACATACATATCCATACGATGGCATTCATTTGAACAGCCGCTGCTATATCTGCAATACTCGTTTCCTTCGCCGCGTTACTTTACAAGGCCTCACTCGACCATTGGGACAAGGTACAGCATTCATGGCGAGAAGTTTCGCTCGATTCCTGATACGTGGTATTGCGATAACATTGAACTGCCGCGAGTCCTCCAATCTTTGGTTCGGTGCTTTGGAGGAGAAGTCCGAGAGCCGCTGAAATTTAATTTTTTTTTTTTTATATATATATATATATATATNTAATTTTAATTTTTAATTTTTTCAAATTTGGCATTGACTCAGTATTGGCGAGTCAGTTCTCTTTGTCATCTTTGTTGATTATAATCTCTGCATAGTAGATGTATGACTCTTGGGTTTACTAGATGGGAACACATGATTCTTGAACGATCCTATGCTGGATATGCCTCGAGGCTGGGATATAAATCTGAGCCCAATCGACGCTTGTTTTTTGTGTGGTGTGGGCTGCATTGGCAGAGAGAGTACCAATAGGATTAAGGGTAGATAGTATCGACTTTGGTTTAGATATACCTGCATTCAGATGGACACGTCTATTCTAACATTATAGTTTAGCAGCCAAATATTCTCGATGGGATCTGCATATGAGATGGACTCTCTATCTAAGCTGATCTTATCCGGCATCGGGAAGAATTGGAATCCAGTAGATTCGTACATGTTGAGTCCTCAAAGAGGCGTAAACGCTCCTTTGGTCTCGAGCATACGACCTCAAAAGATTGGTGAGTATGTGAGTATGCTACTACTATGTGTATCGAAACCTCATGGTAGAAAGATGGTGTACTCTAGTCGTCCGCGTACACTACTTGTTAGAAAAGTGACGATGAGGATAAGAAGACAGGGCCTGGTGGATGGAGCATTGTTGATTTTACATTTTCTTGCAAAGGGATGATATTGACCATTCGATCGAAGAAAGAGGACTCAGTCGCAAGAATGAATATCGAATGTTGACTCTAGACTCTTGCATGGGGTCAAAAAAGCACCAAAGGGTTGACTTGAGAGAACAGAAGACCAATATCAGATATATGTGTTTTGAGAAACAGCGACAGAAGGTATTTATGAAGTCCAGAATGATTCCAATACCACATGGCCTGAAGCCTCTCGTTGTTCGCAGATTCTACCTCAGAAGTCAGAATGGCAATCATTAGCCTCTTAGCTCTCGCCCATTCCTGTGTCAGTCCATATTGTACAGTACAGTAGGGGCCAGGTCCTGTCGCAATGCCATCTCCCTTCCCCTCAACCTCATCCGTCTCAGGAAAGGGCGACATTCATTTGACCCTGCTCCCTCCCTCCACCCCAACCTTCTCGCACTTGACCTTCACATATCCTCTCAAATTACTTCCGTCGACTCCACATAGGCCCTCAGCTCCCATTCTGAAAGATCCAACACCCTCACACGAGGCTCTTTCACCGCCTCCACCGTCACCAGAGACCGTTCCTTTACTCTTCCTCCTCACCTACGGCGGCGGCCTAGTCGCCGGTGATCACATCGATCTCTCTATTCGTCTTGACCCGGGCACACGTCTGACAATCACCACTCAAGGCAGCACCAAGATCTTCAAACCCTCAGCGTCTGCATCGCCAACCACTCGCCAGGATCTCAGTGTCCATGTTTCCAACCATGCAGCGCTGTGGTTAGCTCCTGACCCCGTTCAGCCCTTCGCCGACAGTCTCTACGCGCAGACACAGATTTTCAGTGTCGAGCGAGGGGGGAGTCTAGGTTTCGTGGACTGGGTGACCGAGGGACGAAGAGCTAGGGATGAAAGCTGGGCGTTCGCCGGTTGGAGGGGCAGGAACGAGATATGGGAAGTCTACGGCGAGGAATTGCAGAAGAGAAGAATGCTTGTGAGAGATGCTGTTGTGCTTGAAGGGAAAGATGTACGAGGTAGGATGGATGGCAGGGGGGTATTTGGCACTGTGCTGCTACGAGGCCCACTTTTCGGACCCCTCGCGGACTTCTTTGTGGAAGAATTCAAAGCGTTACCGAGGATCGGTGGAAGGAACTGGACAAGTGCCAGTGATACTGTGCATAAACTTACGGCGAAAGAAGAATGGAGGAAGAAGAGATTGCAGAGAGAGAAAGAAGACGATGTGCTGTGGACTGCATGCCATGTGAGAGGCTGCACTATTATCAAATTTGCGGCCTTTGAAGTCGAAGGTGCGAAATCATGGCTGGGAAATATGCTGAAAGAGCAGGGGAGTGTGGGTCAAGAGTTCGGCGATGGAGGTCTGATGTTCGTGCGGTGAAGGCTTGAGTTCGTGCAATCGCAAACGAGACCGCCATCACTCCTTTGAAGTTCGCGCAATCCATATCTTGGAAGACTGATTATGACGACATGGGGTATTGGTATGTTAGTACTGTTATAACTCTAATGACTCCCTGATTAACAGATCGTCAATGTCAGAGTAACATATCTGGCATGAAGAACAGAACCGAAAGCCAAGGATGCCATGCCGTCTCGATCAAAGAGTTGCGTAGGCAGCGCCCATAGGTGGTCACGAAATTGTAGAGCCAAACCCACTTTACAATACTCGTGTTTACAAGGGCCAGGCAGTCTATACGCTTCACAACTGTCTTCACCATTCTGGTCCAGTCTTGTGTAGCGTTCGTAGAATCAATGGGTGCCGCTGAGCCGTCTAGCTCATTCTAGTTGACGACTCGTTTATAGCAGCTCGAAGCCAGGGATGAGTATTCCAACCATCTATTGAGTTCAGCGACTGGTCAACTCTAACCAGAATGGTCCTCATGCAGGAACTCATTGTGACTCACTTGTAGGCGCAGGTAGCGTGAAGGCTGCTCGTCAATATCGTGATGTCTTCAGACCAGCAGATACCTACACCCTTTCCGCTAGTGACTGAGGCGCCTGCAGCGCCTGTTGAATTACAGGTTTTCATTCTGGACGAGACGGTGCTGCTTGAGGTTTGACCTTTGCTTGTGCTTATACATGTGGAAGCAGCCGTATCGGCGTGTCCGTTTCTTTTTGTATCGCCACCTGTCGAAGCAGCAGTAAAGTAGACTTTATATTCATAATTATTATCCGGACATTCCGGCTAAGGGCGATACAGGAGCCGAAACAGATTTGGAGTCCTATTGTGGTGACGCGGTGTAGTCGCCGATGGCGGTCTGTTTGGATCGACCATAATAGTAGCGCCAACTGGCTCAAGGAAAATTTGATAAGGAGGACAACAGGCACAAGGAACTCAAAAGAAAAGGGGAGCCCCGCCAGCGAATGCAGCTATCGAAAGCAAGGTCAAGACCGCGAAAGAGGTTTTGTGATAATACAATATGGTAAAGGATTTGCCTGAGATCACGGACGAACTGTGAATCAATCGAGGGCTGCAAGGAGAAATGACTAGCTGCCAAATGTTGCATAAAGTAGGGACGAAAGCAGAGAGTAGATGCCATCATATTTTCGGCAGACAATTCCCCCGGTCCATGTGTACAGCGTGAGAAAGTAGGCTGAACTACAAGAAAGGAGAATTTGATACTGATACACAACCAAAGAACCATGATGGCCGTGGCCCTTCCGAACCATGCAGTTACCGGCGTATACCTCCAAGCTACTGGTCCATGCCTTCCAACGCTGTCAAGAAAAGTAGCTGGCGCAAACGAAGCACGGCCAGTGTATGCGTTGAAAAGAAAGTTGACGAGTTGAAAGGATAACGCAAAAACAGAGTACCAAATATTTTTGGAAAGTAACAGATATTTTGTATTCCTGTTTGACAATTGAGTAAAGGTTCGACGGAATCCGTGCAAAAGAGCAACATCTGATCACATCTCAATATGCCAGGATATTTGCCTCCCTTGCGCCGTATATAAGCACCAGTCACACGAGCAAATGGAATGTTGGGTATTCGTTCCAGCCGCGTAGAACAACAATGCCACCAGCAGAGAAAACTCGTTCCGTAAAGGTCAGACGAACCTATCAATGGTCTAGTCGCCCATGATATCATCATCTTCGACCTCATCCGCATCTGCCCTCGCAGACTCCTCCCCACCCGCGCTCTCGTCGTCGGGATCCACAATCCGATCCTCCACAAGCTCCCTCTCCCTCAAATCTTCCTCACCTCCCTCCTCCACATGCCTATCTTCTTCGCTCTCTTCGTCTTCATCCTCAATCTCCACAGGCTTGACCACCTTCTTCCCACTTTTCTTCGCTAGAGTTCGCTTCTTCTCCTTCGGCTTCGGTCCATCCAAATAAGCCACCACCTCTTTGAAATTACTGCCCATCTTCAGCTTGTTGCGCTTCAGACGCTCACTGATCTTGCCCCTGTCCGGGCCCTCGTGATCGAGAACACGACCAACAATCGCAAGCACCATCTTCCCGGCCATCTCGCACAGTCGTTTCTCCGCGATGAGGATTTCCTGTTGAGTGTGGTTGGGTGCGTCTACATCTTCGTCATCTGAACTGTCTTCAGGATCAGAGGCGAGATCATCGTCAGGGGCGGCTTCCAAGGTCCGGTGGGAATTCTTGGCGAACGATTTCTCGAGAGCTGTATAAGTCGACAAGATGAGGGACGCTGCGGACGTCGGGATATGTTGGACAAGAGATTGAATCTGGTTTGCGTTTGGGTGATTGGGTGGGATTTGGACGTGACGAAACGTCGCGAAAAGAGTGTAGAGGTCCAGGATAGTGCCAAGAGCCGTTAGACGAACAGGAGAGGCAGCGGGTCGATTGTCGACAAGTGTTTCAAGACTTTGAGCGAACAGAGCCAAGTCTGGAAATTTGGTTATGGCAGTGCCGGAAGGAATGGCAGTTTGAAGAGAGCGTACGGTCCACATGTAGTAGAACAGGAGTATTTTCACGGCGCTTATTAGTATCTCGTCGGCTTCTTCACCTGCTTCATTGTCTAGCTCTGGATCACGGATCAATTCTATGAGGAGACTCAACGGACTCGCGGTCGACCGAAGGCTTGCTTTCTTTTTCGATCCTGACCTTCCTTCCAGTTCCAACACGGCCACGCAATCGGAGATACTGGCTAAGTTGGCTATACGACGAACGGTAATACAGAGTTCTGATATGTTGTCGTCTTCCCGGGAATTCATCAATGCCCGTAATGTACTGATCATATCGTCCCATAATTCTTGTACTTTGCTCTCCGTAACCTCTTCCAAGTCTTCATATTCACGGGCGTGGAGAATAGCGGTGCTGGCTTCTGCAAGCACGCCCTGGTCAGTATGGGTGAGGAATTGTTTGTTGATGTCATCCAGAAGCGAAGCATATGTTGTTGAATCTTGACGTAGCTCTTGAAATATCTCCAGGTCTAAGACCTGTCCCAGTCGTAGTACTGCTGTGGCTGTGGAAGGGTT
>JAEUBB010000309.1:4595-19798 GCA_018257885.1 Parmelia sp. 050094
AAAGGTGGGGTTCCCGCAGTCAACAAGGCTACGCACTTTGCTAAGACTTGCTTTCTTTGGTCAGTTCTCCGGCAATGCATCCCTTGCTATGCTTCCCTTGCTATGCTATATTTTTTACAATGTCCCACTATAACATCTTTTCCTACACCTCCTGCGAATACTGTGCAAAGATACCACATTATCCGGTTCCCACACTTTGCCGTTCAGGTATACCACATTTCTGCGTTTAGGGAGGGAGGGAAGTCTCGTATACATTTCGAACCATGCCCAAGGAAAACAAACAACTCTCTTACAAGAAGTGTGGGCAATGTCGGAAAGACAGGCAGAAAGTAAGGGCCCCTCTTCCTCTTTGGTTGGTCATGAAATTGCACACATCAAAAATTCTCTGGGGCCTTTAAAGGATGTTCCGCCCTAAAGTTCGGCTAGACACCCGGATATAGCACCTAAATGTGTTTCAGTGTAGCCGAAACGCTATGAATCAGCCGACCTGGAAGGCCGGTCGACTACAGCAAGGAACGGTCAACGAGCTGACTTAATTGTTCAGTGTCTTCCTGCAGGTAGAACGTGGCCCGGCAGGAGATGCGATAGATGTCTCAAATACGGCTACGTTTGCTCCGCCAGCAGAACCAAATCACAAGAATTGGCCAGAACATCACGTAGCGGCTCAGGAGACACTCAAGACCCAGTATTTCCGCCCGATATTTCGCTAGGACAACTGGATCGGCGTCCGAGAAGTGAAGTACAATGGTGGGTTACCAGTTATACAGCCCTCTGGATTCTCCTTTGAGATGTAGGTTGCACTGACAACCTACTCCAGTCTGCAAGATCTTGGGGACATAAGGCAGCTCATCGTCTGCCTCCTTGAGTTAAATCTAGAGACCCAGAACGTATCCGGAAACACCTGTCTTGAGACACTCAAGGAAGCTTTACAAGATGTGGTAAACGAGACCGAGGCTTGGGCTCGGCAGTATGAGACTGATGGGCGGTACAAAGACGCTGCGTACCTATACAGTCGTATCCATTCCGACTTGCAAGAAGACTCCAAAATTGTACCTACCCTCGCCGCAGTCTACGAAAAAATGGGCGATTTTCCGGCAGCTGAGCTTGCTCAAGAGCAGCTGATGGGAGGAATATTCGATCCACGGAACGGATATGATGAAGAACCCGACGAAGAACAGATCCGTTGCGTCGATACGACCTCAAGGCTGCTCAATCTTTTTCACACTAGGCTTCAGGTTTTAGATTCTGCCTCTCAGCCATACGCAAAGACGTCCATTGTGTATCGGGCGGCGAATCTGGACATTGAGCAGCTCAACAATGCGTTATTTAAGCAAGGGTTAATCGTGCCGGACTATTCTGATCCATCGGGCAATTGTCCTTTACACATTGCTGCAAAGGCAAGAGCACCAAGTTTGGTCCAGCTCCTTCTCCAGAACGGGGCCAATCCGAACCTCAAGGATGGCAGCGGGTGCACGCCGTTACACGCAGCCGTGAGTAACGGGTCAACAACAACTGTGCGACTCTTGCTTGACAATGGTGCGGACACTGAAGTCAAAGATAGTCATGGCAAAACAGCAGTACAAATGCGATTGCGAATTGAAAAAATACTGACACACTTGGTTGAAAAGGGTGCGGACATCGAGGCTAGAGACAGACTCGGACAGACGCCATTGTGTAAAGCCATTGTTTCCAATTCACTAATAACTGCGCGATATCTGATCAAGCGGGGCGCTGATGCCAATGCCAAGTGTGACATCTCCAATACTCTGGGAACACTGGTTTTTGAAGCTGTGAGGCAAAAGAAAGAATGGGCGGTGGAATTGTTGCTCGAGGGAGGCGCAGATCTGCAAGCGAGGGATATGACTGGGCGCCGGGTCTTGTACTACGCCGTAAGAGACGGGCACGAGTCAATAGTCAAAGTGCTCCTTGATCGTGGCGCTACCGAAACTTTAACGACCGGCCCAGTGTCGAACACCGGGTCTACGTTACTGCATTGTGCCATGATCAAGCCAAACCTGACTATAGTGGAAATGATCCTGAAAGCTGGGGTCGACATAAACGGGCAGGACTTGATAGGTGATACAGCGCTCCACGGACTGGTGAGAAGCGGTCCGCAGCCTCTTGAGCAAACAGTCAGCTTTCTCTTGAACCTCGGCGCTAAAATAAACATGGTGAACAATGATTCCGACACACCATTACATCTCGCAGTGTCTCATGATCGACTAAGAATCGCGCAGATGCTGCTTGATGCTGGGGCTGACCCACGACTCATGAACGTGTACGGGCAGACACCGTTGACTATGGCGCTATTTAGGTATCCGAGCAGCTCGGATGCACAAGTCAAAGAGCCTTGGGACATCATTATTCGCCGGTTGGCGTCCTACGAATCAGACGTCTCTTTTGTAGGTCGATGGAAATTGAATCAGTCCCTCTGAGCTGCTTTTGGGAAATTATGCCCCAAAAATATTGCTCCCTGCATCACCTGCTCCTATCCACACCACTTGTTTCTCAGCCTTGCCTACGACTGACAAGATCACAACTGATGCAAAAGACAACCGATCATCAGGGCCATCTAAGGGACTGGGCCCCCGGTCTTTGCATAGCATTGGGCTAAGTAGACATGGAGAAGGACTCCTATGTGGGAATTAATGGGGTGCTAGACGACAGGGTTTCGGGATTCTGGAAGGCTAGTTGGTCGGGTATGCGGCTTGCTACCCCGGCGTGTATTGGAACGAGCTGATATCTTGCCCAGGAAACAGCTTTCAGAGAACGCAGGTACCCTGTGGGATGGAAATTTGTTGAGGGTGGAAGCCTAATGAATAGACGGTGTAAGGGGAGCACGGAGTTGGATAGTCGAGTTTGTAGAGGTACTTTACCTGTATATGGTCAAACTGGAACAGGCGTTTCCCTGTATATGGTCGAGTTAGTACAGGTGATAACCTTTGTATGGTCGAGTTAGGACGCGTGAGGAGCAAGACAAGTGACAGAGAATTTAGGAAATGTTACAAGCAGAATGGACAACTCCATGTACAGCAATGACATATCTGTCAACTTTGCTTGGAAAACTACCGCGACGTGTGCACATCCTCCGACAAAGGTTCCCCCTCCCAATCATCCTTAATGATACATCGGTGACCTTGCGTCATTTCTCTCCCTTCACCCCGTCCTCTTCCTCTTCCATTAGATCCAAGAAACTTGTTGGCCACACTCTGTCCTCCTCCATCATTGCAATAACGCCCATAGTGTATGGGCCAAGATCTTGAATGTAACGAAGACTACTGATCTCCCTGTGCTAAGCATAATCAGCCTAGAGAGGATCCCTTGTATAGCGGGCTGCACTTACCAAGTCCCTGGCCCACTGGGCCCACGCGGCGCGATCATTGGTCCTGATGTTTAGATCACTGTGACATGTTAGTACGAGAAAATAGCTGAGCAGTTGCAGGAACGTCTTACTACTCAAGACTCCTAACTGGAGCCAACCTATTATTGCTGGTGATCTGGGCTGTAAGAGGAATAGTTGCAGAAGTAACACGATGGTCAGTTACTCTGGGAGCAGTTGGGGCATATGGGTACTCCATTACGGCTGGACTTGTTGAATGTGTTGGTATAGACTGTGATCTGCCAGGTATGCTGGTAGGAGCAGGGACATGATTGGTTGTACCCGGCGCAGCTGAAGCATAAGGATTCTCAGTTATCTTTAGGCGCTTTTGAAGACGATCATTGGCAAGCCTAGCAGTCCCTGGGACGGTTGGGCTGGCGTTGGCCCGAAAGACGGAGAAGTAGCCATGCTGAGATGACTTAGACATTCTGTAGTGTTATTAGTATAGAATGGGGTAACCAAAGATGTCCACAAGAGTGAGCTCACCGACAGTGTTGTGAAGAGAGGCCGCAGAAAGACGCTAAACGCTATTGGGTATAGGTCAAGACCAAGAAGAACACTCAATTTCAACACAACCTTCCATAGAACACTCAAGAAGGGCCGGCCTAGTCCTCCAAGTCGCCACAGGCCTAGTAAGATGGACTGATCAGTTGCTGGCTCTGACTATAATGCTGAGTATTATGATCCAGGATTAGGAGTTGCAAATTGAGGATCCTGCCCTTGCTCATGTCAGAACAACTTTTCGTACTTCTCTGATTTCTGCACAATAGAAGACACGGACAGTACTACTCTGCAGGATGACGACCGAACACTCAATCAGGTCTTTAATGACTATTTGCCCCACACGATGTTAGATAATGTGGGTACACAACAAGAGGATCAGCTGTTTTTGAACACAACTGTCCGGAATGCCACCTGGCCCCATGCAAAAGAATCCAAGTGTGGCCAAAGAAGAAACTTATGCTGGAATTTACGGCGTTTACTTGCCTGAGAAGGCGCGTTCAAACAGCAACGGTCAAAATAGGAAATTTCAAAATATGGACTCACCATTTCACTGCCCAAGGAGTGACGATAGATTTGCGTTCTATGGAGGCATCAAGGACCATTTCGCCGGCTGTATAGACAAGTATAATAATCCAGACGCGTTGAAGTCGAATGACCATATCAGTCTCCAGCCAGCTCACAAAGGGGGAAGAGACCCGGCGCACAGGAAGAAATTTGAAGAAAACCTGAAGGCATATAGCTGGATTAGAACTCCCTCGGGGTAAGGAAGATTGTCAAGTCTGTTCCAACGGAGACAAGGAACTTTTCTTTGTGCTATCTGCACCGGTGGACCTTTCGCGGTTACTGCGCATGTCAAGAGCCATTTCATCACTTGTGTGATAAGGCATGGGATCCCGAGGGGTGCCAATTGGTACGATGGCTTAGGAAGCAAGCGCATTGAGGAAATGTTGCAAGAAAAGCCTGATGGCACTATCAAAGCCCCTTCCATGTGAGTATATTATTAGGCACAACGCAAGAAAGGCACTGACATTCCCCGGATAGTAGCTTGCAAGGTCATGCTTCAAAACCAGATCACAACAATCGCAGCTGTTAGCTCAAAGCGTATATCCTCAAACGTGAGTATCTCATCAAGCATTCGGCATGGCTTGTTCTAACGACTGTGCTTTTGAAGCCCGTTTGGCTGCGCTCCAGTACAGCCACAAGAAAGCCAGCCGGATCCCCCAAGGGAGGATCAACGAGAACATTCCCAGGTTCCATTATAGCAGGGCATTGATGGTTTTGAAGACGTACAGAGAAGGGAGCTTTGAACGGTGAGAAAATGAAGTCGATTCTACATTTTCGCGCGATACCAGAGCGGGCCAAGTGCCTTGGCATTTGATCCTCTAAGACGCCCCTCTCATCGTCTTCTTCATTTACTCTTCCTATCAATGGCTGCAAACCCTCCTCTCAATAATCCAATCATTTCCAATCACTTTCCGTTCGAAAATCTGTCTGTGGCTGCGAGGCAAACGCCAGCAATCGCCTAAAGCAAACATGCAACCAACAGTAATCTCGATCTCCAACCTCTAATCCTCATTACGGCCGTCTAGCATGCTTCATCGTATCAACAAGTCTCTCAAAATAACCTCACTGCGTGCCACTGGGTCTGTTGCTCTGAGTCTCATCCGCAATGTCATGCCAGACCGCCGAAGAGCGGTCGGTTCTGAGCGAAATCCACTGAATTCTCTTGCTTGATATTATTTATCCCATCCACTGGTTCCTGGGGTGTGTGATGCAGAGCTGGGCCCTTGCAACCTACGTATTGGATGGATTGTTAAATTGATATGCCGTTTCACAAACGTCGAATCTCTTAGAAAATGCTGGCAAATTTTGATTGGTCCACGTTTGATGTCTTGTGACTTCTCCTATTCTTTCTTGATTGTTCAAACCCACCAGGGAATGATCTTGACAAAGTCTAAAAACCGCTGAAAGCTAGATGTACTCGTTCAAAACAATTGCTTTGCCACAAGTTCCTGAAAATCTCATCACTAATATAATATCTCATCCGCAAGCTGATACTTCCAGCCCCCCATGCAAAGAAGACGATCCCATCGGAAAAGCCCCTCCCCAATAGCTTTCCACCAGTCTCGTCGCTTCACACCCGAACGAGCAGCTACAAAAAGACCCCTAGAGTGCACAATGGAGCAATACCTGATTGAGCAGTACTTGGCCAGAATAGGATACGTCTCAGGTCCTGGGCAGCAGACTCCTGAGCAAGACTCAAATTCAAGAGCGGATAACAGACTAGCGACAAATCAAGAAGTCCAGACAAAGATCCCAACCCAACTCAAGGAGCAGTATACAACCCAAGAACAAGCCCCAGCTACCTTTATACCAGAATCGCCAAAGCAGACTGACAGGCAGGTATCATGCGAGGAAATGCCACCGCTATCTATCCGCCCTGACACGTCTTGCCCGAATTCAATGCCTGGAACAGAGGCTGGCTACCTACCTTTGGTACCTCAGCACAAGCACAAATTCCCACCCAAATCCCCATCTCCACTACATCCAACTAAGGCCGAATTACTCACAGGGCTTCATTCCGAGCTCCAGCGCCGCCAAAATATCTGTCTAGGCATCGAACATCAACTCCATACTTGCCAGAAGGAACTCCACACTCTCCCAACGAAGCAGAAGAAAATCAAGAAGCAGCATGAGCAACAAATCGCAACGTTTGAGAACGCAGTGCATACTGTGAAGAAAACGTCGGTCGATGCCGAGGGACGACGAGATCCTCAGACGGCCGAAGAAGCCGAGATCGAGGAAATGAGAAACATCTACCAGCAATACGATCGTAACCCGGTCGGACTGCCAAACGCAGGGTCCGTAGACGCTCTATTCGTCATCATCGCCAACACTGAACACCGCCTCAAGAAAGCCGAAGAAGCGAACAAGGCGGCAAAGAGGCGGGAAGTGACACTGGAAGAAGAACTTTACAAGGCAAGGTGCGCGATGTTTGAGGTGGAGGATGAGATTGAGGAGGTGAAGAATGGGGTACAGGAAACAGAGGCCACGGAGCCCAACGTGAAGAAACGCAGGGCTGAGAATCACAAGGCCGGTAAGAGGAAGCCAAGGCGTAGGAAAGAGGCCAAAGATGGACAACAACGTGAAGAAGAAGGTGATAAGAGGGTGCGAAGAAGGCGTAAGAGGCAAAAGAAAACATCGGGCAATGTCACGAAAATGAGCTCAAATGCTGCTTGCGATAGCTAGGATACTATTACACGACCCGACGACATCATGCCAGATCACGCCTGAGCTTTCCCCTTCTTACGCCCTTTGGTACCGCTCTTAGCACTACCCTGGCCGCGTTTCTGTGATTTCGCAGGAGCCTCGTATTCATCATGCTCATCCTCGTTATCGCTGTCAGACCCTGATGCAGAGACCGGAGCAGCTCGCTTCTTCGACTTGCGCTGCGACTTCTTCTTCGGCTCAGCAGCTGTGCCCATTGTCCCAGTGACGTCCCCATTGCCAATCGCTGCGGGCTCCGCATCGACCTCGACGTTATTCTCGCCTTCTCCGATCGTCCTGTTTCTGGCTTGCTCGTGTAATCTTCCCAACGCCGTCTCCATCCTCTTGCTCTTGCCATCCAATCTCCTTCTCGGTGCAAAAGCAGAGCCCCCTCCGCCACTCGGCTTTCCACCAATCCCAACGCCCCCACCAAAGAACTGCGTGATGTTCGCTTGTGTCCCCTCATTCTCCCTACGGTTCATATCCTTAATGACCGGCACTAGGACCTCATCTGTTCTATCCTGAGTCCACCCAATCGTTGCCATGAGGAATGACCTCAGAGCGTCCAAATCAGGTACACCCCATTGGAATGGCGACGGATCGCTGTCGACTTCGGGATGCAGGTACGCTTGGTCGACGCGCGTGTCTGGGAAAACGGCGGGTAGGAAGAGTTTAGAAGCATTCTTTCTAAATTTGCGACGAAAAGGGTTTGCAGAGTCTTCAGCGGACAGCTTTTGGCCCATCTGTACTGTGCCCCACCATTCTGAGAATTGCTCTAGCGTCTCAAACTCAGATAAAATCTCGAGGGCCGTCACAGGACCAACATTCGGTAGACCTTCTGTGTAATCACTCCCTAGTAAATGTGCTATCCGGATAAGCTTCTGGCGATCAAGAGAGTACTCTTTCTCGAGGTCTGAAGAGAGGTAGCATTCGACAAACTTGGCTTGGTTGAACATGTTCTTGTAAACGCGCGTGCCACCGAAGAGGAAAACATCTGAATCGTCTGTTACAATACCGTCAACGATACCAAGGTTGACGAGCTCGGCGCACTGAGCTTCTGCCTCCATAGGTGCGGTGACATAGGGTAGACCGAAGAGCTTAAGAAGCTGTTGGCACTCGGTGACCATGATATGCGTGACCTCATCGGCATCACGGCGGTCTTTCTTTTGTTGGTTGCGGAGCTGGCGTAGTTCTTTCTCGTAGTCCTCGGCATTTTGCAGCTGTGATTTAGAGTTCAGTGTGGACGCAAATCGAGCATGCTCTTCTGCCTCAATGGCGAGTTGCCTCATCAGATCCTCCTCCTCGGGATCGGAGTACATATCTGCTTCTTCAGCGGGCAAATCTTCGACTCCTGGGCCGGTAGAGGATTGGTCTCTTGGTAGAGAGGGTGGTAGCTGCACTTCGCTATCAACGGTGTCGTGCTTCGGCGAACCGTTGACGCCAATGCTCTCAAGCTCAGACGAAGGCGACCGTGGCTGTCCCTGGAACTTTCTTACAGATGTCTCTGTTTCTGGTTCATCTGTTCTAGTCGGCGGTGCTCTCTTTTCGTCCTCGGGATCGCTCTCAGACCAATTGATGGGCTCCTCGCTGTCTGAACTATTCTCGAACGTCCCATTCTCTGCACCAGTCTCTTGCACCTGATCGATCTTAGGATTGACGTCACAAGCAGGTGAGTCTGATGATGGAGGCTCAGTTCTGGAAAGATCTGCTATGTCTCCCATCCGGACTTCAGAATCAATTGGCCTGGTCTCTTCGATGACAACATCGTCTGCATGCCCTTCGTCTGAAGACTCCACGTCAATTATCTCGTCACTCCGTTCTATTGGAGCCTCTAGATCAATGACTTCCCCGGTCTCTTGGCGCTTCAAAATTGCAGTGCCATGAGAGAGTTGGAACCGACGATCAGGATCGCCACCTTCATATTGCTTTTCCTCTATAGCTCTTTGAGTCATAGTAGCTTCACGGATATCACCGGAGAACCATGGCGGAAGTGGCTGGGCGGGTCTCTCCTTATTAGGCTCCTTTTCAAAACCTCCAGCTGGTCCTCTAGGGGCTTGTTCCTTCTTTCTTCCCAATATTGATGTGCCTAGATTTAGTGACTCAAATGGCAGTGGGCCATCAAAACTAGGTGGTAGCGAAGATAGCGCTGGCGTTGGGGAGGGCGTGGCAGCAGCTGTTGGAGCTGGGAGTGAAGATGTCAATTCTGCAGCATCTCCGGACGTGCTCTCTATTCCGTTAGAGCCTGATACCCTTGGAACACCCTGAGGTTTATGCTTAGGGCGCCTTGATTCTACCAATGCAGCCTGCAAATCGAGATCGGTTTCATCATCACTCTCATCCGCAAAGGGCTTAGGGGCTGAATTGTGAGCCCTTGCGTTCGCTAGATGGGCAAAGTCGCGACCCGCTTTGGCGTTCTTGTAGTTGAACTCCAGAGGCTGATCGATTCTCGGACCTGCTAAAGCAGAATTCGAGAAGGACGGCACGTCTATATCATCAGCCGAATCATTTTCTGGATTTTCAAGGGACATTGCAATCGCTCGGTTCAGGTCATCCTCTTCATCTTCAGCTTCAGCAGGAGGCAACACATCCTCGAAAAGATCGTCCATATCTTCGTCAATTTCCTTGCCATATTCCTTAGTTTGCTGTGGAACGAAGAGCGAGTCAGGCTCATCTTCGGCTAGATCAGGACTCGCCGCTGCTTTCTCGATACCCGCCGCTTCCATTCTAGCCTCGTACAGAGCTCGTCTACGCTTCTTAATCTCCCCTGATTCGAAGGAAGCATCATCGTTGCTTGCGTCTATCGAACGGTTTGGACGTCTGGGTAGTCGATTTAGACCTTCGATCGGAACATCAACAAAGCCATCATCCTCCCAGGCTTCATCTTCATCAGTGACTTCCTCTTTCTTTCCAAGACCATCCACATCGATTGGTCTGCTTCGTTCTCCTTCACCCTTGTTGCTCACTACTCCCAATGCCCATCCACCCTCGACGCCGTCATTCTTTACGAGCACATACTCCTTCCCTTTTTCTCCCGCCACCCGTCCGCCGTTGTTTATGCCGAACATAGCATCCTCCCCGTTCATTCCGTTGAGATTCATTAGACGTTGGGTCAGCTCGTTTCTCTCCTTGACTCGGTCAATCTGGAATCTGGAAAACGCCATCCTATCTGGGAACATGGTGTCCAATTGCTCTTTGCTATACCCCATTCTTAATCTTGATCGCAATCTAGCTGCATTCAGAATGTTGTATCGGTCACTAGCTGGCAGACTCAAGAAGAACGGGCTGTTGAAGTCGATTTTACTAAAGTCGTAGATATTCACATCTTCGCCTGTATGAAATTGTCTGGCATATTCCTCCAGCTCCTCATGACTCATGATCCTAGGGTCGCTCGGTGCACCCATGTCTGCCAGATCCACATCGAGATTGGGCAAGTGATATGCATCTTTTTTCCTGAAAGTGCGGTTTTGCTGTCGCTCCTTCTCCGTCATCTGTAATTCATCCACGTAGACTAAGTTCTCAGGGATTTCCTCCTCTTGATCCACCGGCGCCCGATCCCTTTCCTCTCTTCGCTTCCGGTCATCCTCTTCGGCCCTTCTCTGCATCTGCACTGCCAATAACTTCCCCGCCGTCCGTACAGCATCTTCTCTTCTTCCCTCCCTTCTTGCCTTGCGCCCACTGACAGTCTGTCTCTTAAGAATTGGGGCGCCTCCATCGAACACGAACACGGGCTTGATCCCAATGAACAAGAGTTTGCAGATGCGCCGAAAGAAGCCTACCACGTGGGAATTCCGCAAAGCATTTCCTTCTTTGTCACGGACAGCTTTGAGGAATTGGTAGATCCAGATGGAGGCATCGACCGCGAGACGCTTCTTATTGAGTGTTTCGATCTTTATAGGGCGAGCACAAGGTTGAACGACGGTCCAGAGCCCCGTGACCCCCATAGCGAATCACTTTCGTAGAATGTCAGGAACAATGAAGGATATGACAGAGGCAACCTTTCATTATACATGTTCAACCCGGACCGTGCCAGCAAGAGAAGTGCCCGAGCCGAACGGTTGTTGGAAGGACTCGCATTTTATCATGATGAGGACCTCAACAGCCAGACTGTAGCATTGTCACGGTAGATACAAAGATGCTACAGTGGCGTAAGGCATAAAAAGGCGTGCCGTAGATGATGGTGTAATTGATAGGGCGCTAGCAGGCATAAATTACTTTAGCATGGTATTTTAGTCGCGCATCACGGCACGCGAACAGGACTGCGGAGTAGGAGTGTGGGAGTGCAAAAGCAGCCAGTCTCCTGATACAACTTGGCATTGACACCATCAGCTCCGTGCCATTTTATCCTCCTGATTGATAATTAATCCTATGACCGCGGGCATTGTCTAATTCTATCGTACGATACTTCATTCAAATGGTGCCTCATCCCCTCACGAGAGCGGAATCTCAGGCAAGCTGAGACTACTGCGAGCTAAACGTCACCTCACCCACACATTCCAGCATTGAAGCCCCCAAAGCCTCTGTAACGCAGCAATGAAAGCCTCACCCCTACTTATATCCTGGCAGAATGACAACCTACCAATATATTCTGTACACTTCGAACCCCACGGGAAAGGCCGACTTGCAACCGCTGGGGGAGACAATAATGTCAGGCTGTGGAAGGTGGAAAGGGATGGAGAAGAGAGAAGTGTCACCTACCTCACTACACTCATAAAAGTAGGTATCCGTAAAGCTCTCAATGTCATTGCTGACTGTAATGCAGCACACTCAAGCGGTCAATGTCGTTCGGTTTGCTCCACGTGGTAGGACGACCTCAATTGGTACCAATGAGCAACAACTGAAGATATATAGGGGAAATGCTTGCAAGCGCTGGGGACGATGGTAACACCCTACTGTGGGTGCCATCGGAAACCCACTCACATACCCCTACTTTTGGCGAAGACGCACTCGAGGATAAGGAGACTTGGCGAATCAAGCATATGTGCCGTTCTTCTGGCTCGGAGATATACGACCTGGCCTGGTCACCCGATGGGGTGTTCTTCATTACGGGTAGTATGGACAATATTGCACGCATATACAATGCTCAATCTGGTCCGTATACATTCTCTTCACCCCAGTATGACGCAAATTAAAGGCTAATTCCTTGCAGGTCAAATGGTACGGCAAATAGCAGAACACAACCATTACGTACAAGGAGTGGCTTGGGACCCGTTGAACGAATATGTAGCGACGCAGTCTTCCGATCGATCATGCCATATCTACAGTCTTAAGACGAAAGACGGCCAATTCACACTCAATCAGCACAATCGAATCACAAAAATGGATCTGCCTAGTAGAAGAATTTCTTCAAGCAGCCCAGCCCCGCCAGAGTCAGCCATGCGCAGCCACTTGGCCGGTGATGCTTCCTCTTTAGCCCCTGGCTCACCTCAACCATCAATGCCGGGCACTCCAACATCCCTCGCATTACCAATGAACCCACCGGCAATATCTCACAGTCGCCGGTCTTCTTTTGGGTCGTCACCCTCAATACGGCGATCGGCCTCACCCGCGCCATCCATGCCTCTGCCTGCAGTTTTACCAATGGAGAAGTCTCCAAACCCCTACTTGATGGGCAGTATGGGTGTCAAAAATGCAGCCATATATGGGAACGAGACTTGCACCTCCTTCTTTCGAAGGTTGACCTTCGCCCCAGATGGAAGCTTACTTTTCACACCAGCTGGCCAGTATAAGACCTCTCACCCTGCGGATGGGGCCAAGACCGCAGACGAACCGATCAATACAGTCTACATATACACTCGAGCTGGGCTCAACAGACCACCTATAGCGCATCTCCCTGGACAAAAGAAGGCATCCATAGCGGTTAAATGCTCTCCTGTATTTTATACACTTCGCTCCACGCCAAGGACTACTGCCAATTTTACCATCGATACTTCATCAGCGGAAGAAGCAATCGCGCCTCTGCCTGACTCTCTGCTTTCGTCGAAGCCTTCGACACATTCAGCGATGGATCCACCGCCACCTACCATGCCCTCTCCTATGGAATCCTCGCGGCCTACGTCCTCACCTAGACCGACAGAAACAGACCCTGCTTCAACGCAAGGGCCTACTCCAGTGTTTGCCTTGCCCTACCGTATCGTGTACGCTGTCGCTACACAAGATGCGGTGCTTGTGTATGACACTCAACAAATGACACCACTGATAATGATTAGTAATTTACATTTTGCCACCTTCACAGACTTGACCTGGTATGTTTTACTTTTGTTCTCTCGTCAGCAGCTCTTGAGGCCGTCACCCATCCATTTCAAAGAATGACTAGATTGGACGGTCGCCTTCTGCGCTTGGAACGTCCAACTCTCGTTCTTGAAATGCAGCAAAGCTTTAGGATCTTCATTCTCATGCTAGCATTTATTACCAAGTTTTATCTTGCGCAAGCTGACTTTGTCGCAGGTCTAGTGACGGCCTTACTCTACTTATGAGCTCGTCTGACGGCTTCTGTTCCAACTTGACATTCAGCCCTGGGGAGTTGGGACAAGTATACAACGGACACGTGCCCACCGCTCACCACTCTTCTCCGGCTGTATCGACCATGTCAACGGCGCAACCAAGTCCAACGACTGCGTCAGCTCCTCCTTTCGATAAACAAAGTACGCCTGTATTAGCACCGTCAGCCTCGCCTGCTCCTTTTCCACCGCCAAGTCCGACACGGTCCAATTCAGCGTCTTCAATCGCTACGCAGTCATCTCAGGTGGTGAATAATCCTACTCCAACCCTGGGCGCTGTCCCAAGTGTTGCCGCTACGAATCTGTCGTTTAATGGTCTTCCATGGACGACTCCACCGCAGACGCCAATGTCAGGGGTAGTCAGCAGGCCAAGTTCGGTGAGTGGCAGTGTGCTCGGGAAGAGAGACACGAGCGAGTCGGAAAAGGAGGAGGCGGCAGTCCCGAAGAAAAGGAGGATTGCTCCCACTCTGGTCCGAAACGAGGATCCTTCCACAGGTCCTTGAACGAAATAAAGACGTGAGCTGACCGATTGAAAACCTACCCAAACGCGGATCATTCATCTGAATTAGCAAGGCGCTAGGAGGTACTGTTGGCTATTGACAACTAGAGGGCAATCCGCATTGGATTTGATGCCTCGAAAAGGAGCAAGTTGTAGTGTTCCCAAGGTGGTATTTTATTGTCGTAAGCTTGGGTAACTTTTGGTGTGTTACATATTACCTTAGCAAATGAGCTCCGGGTGTGCCTGACTAGAAACAACGATTGGCTTTAGCCTCCAAGTCTGCAATAAAGCAGGGCAGGTAGCAATATAACCATTACGTGAAGACTGTCTGCATAATCTGGAGCAAGAAGGGTGTGCGATTATGACGCTTCTTGCTGATCGTCAGGCCAACCTTAGCCTGAGGCGGGCCCAAACGAACCTAAGCCACGAAAATACTCTACGGCACGTTGTGGCCCACTCCCACTTCCACTTCCACTTCCACCTGGACACCCATAATATCCTCCCCCAATCTTCCTATCTATTACACACGGTACAGTCAGACTGTGTGTCTTGAAGCTAAATTGGAAGTGAAGTAAGTATACTGCCTTTATTGTCAACTTATGATGAGCATCAGTGAAACATCATGGGGCTTGGTTTCGAATCCCAACTGCTGCGCGATCAGGGTCTTTTGGGCACTAATACGTCACTGCACGGGGCTGCGCTGACACTTGCAATTTGCACCACCTTCAATAAACAAGAGGACACGAATCAAACAAACCTCCTTCAGCCCCCAGTCTTGACCTTTGCTTACCTTTTTCATCTCTGATAGAGAACTCCTTATCACACAAACACTCATCGATTCAACCCACAGCTGCTCAACATGCATCGTACATATTCAATGCGACAGAGTCGCGCCCCGACAGCTTCCCAGATCCAGAATCCACCCCCACCATCTTCCTCCACAAAGTCGGGTCGTTTCTTTGGCAAAGGCGGTGTCGGTAAGCGTCTTTTTCTATACTCGATACCAGCAGTACCCTTCCGCGGCCCTTTCTCATCGACAGGCATTTCATGGCACTAC
>JAEUBB010000309.1:25529-36821 GCA_018257885.1 Parmelia sp. 050094
GTTTGGGCCCGGCTAGGACAGCCAGTCCGGACCGAGTTATCAGCTATGATTTTTAGCAAGGCCACGCGGCGTAAGGACGTGAAAGCCATGCAAAAATCGAAGGCTACAGATTTAGATGCGGTAAATGGAACTAGTGTTCCGACGACGTTTGTGGGAACAAAAGACCAGGTTTCAGCGGAAGCAGATCCACCATCGGGTTCCAGTCCTGGTCAAGCAGAAATGGCAAAAGCGGACGACGTATTAGAAGAAGATATTCAGAAGAGCCGCCAGAGCACAATTAACTTAGTGGTAAGACTTGCTCCTTTCGTCACACACGTACAAAATCGCTGAATACTGATGGTGGTAGGGAGTGGATGCAAAGCGGGTCTCGGACTTTTCTGTCTTTTACTATCTGTTTCCTCAAACAATAATCGGATTGACAGTTAGCATAGCATTCTTGATCGTGCTGATCGGCTGGAAAAGCCTGCTGGCTGGGTTATCAGTGTTTGCGATTGCTCTGCCTCTCAATATTTACACCTCAAAGCGCTACAGCGATGCCCAGGGAGTCCTTATGAAGGTTCGCGATCAGAAAATGGTCGTCGTTACTGAAGCCCTTCAAGGCATCCGGCAAATCAAATTCTCGGCCCAGGAGCAGCAATGGCAAGAGAAGATTGGCAAAAAACGTGATGAGGAGCTCGCGACACAGTGGAGAATCTTTTGCTTGGATACGGCCCTACTCTTTATCTGGATTCTGGGGCCGGTCATGCTGAGTGCTGTCTCTCTTGCCGTGTATTCCGTGCTCCATGGCGGTCTGTCTGCCTCAGTAGCATTCACCTCTATCACGGTAATGGGATCGATGGAGTCATCGTTAGCTGTCTTGCCGGAGATCATCGCAGACGCTCTTGAAGCTTGGGTATCGGTCAAAAGGATCGATGAATATCTCAAAGCGCCAGAAAGGGACCCCTACATCATTCCAAGTGATGCCATTCGCTTCGAGGATGCATCGATTGCTTGGCCATCGGACTCTCAGGAAGAGGATCCTGACCGTTTCGCACTGAGAAACATTAACGTTCGATTTCCAAACAAGGAATTGAGCGTCATCTCTGGTAAGACAGGTTCTGGCAAGAGCCTCTTCCTTGCTTCGATCCTTGGTGAAGCAGACCGATTAGCAGGGCATGTCCAAGTCCCTCAAGCGCCTTCGTTCGAAGAGCGCTTTGACTACAAGGCTAATAAAAGTGACTGGATCATTGACTCAGCAATCGCATTTGTGGCTCAAATCCCTTGGATTGAAAATGCTACTATCAAAGACAACATTCTTTTTGGCCTACCTTTTGACTCTGGCCGTTACAGGAAAGTTGTCAGCTGCTGCGCCTTGGAGAAGGATCTGGACCTGCTCCCTGATGGCGAACTCACTGACATTGGTGCAAATGGCATAAATCTCTCAGGGGGGCAGCGTTGGCGCATTTCGTTCGCCCGGGCCTTATACTCGCGGGCCGGCATCCTTGTCCTGGACGACATTTTTAGGTAAGAGTTCTGCGATTTCCCTAGCGCTGGATCAACGAACGCTAATGTTTCAGCGCTGTTGACGCTCATGTCGGGCGGCAGCTCTTCGAGGACGCCTTGACGGGCGAGCTAGGCACTGGAAGGACACGCATCTTGGTCACCCATCATGTAGGCCTTGTTCTACCGAAGACGGCATATACTGTGGTTCTTGGTGAAGGCACTGTGCAACACGCCGGTCTCATACAAGATCTGAAAGCTACGGGCGTCCTTGAAAGCATTATGAAAGAGCAACAAGAAGCCCAGGAAAAAGATCTTAGAAAGAACACAGAGCAGTTACAGCAAGCAGAACATGAAGGGAATGGCAGCCTCAGTAAAGTCTTGTCACGCGCCTCAGCATCGACGAAAATTGATCATGGCGAGCTAGATATGCAGGGAAAGGCGCAGCCCAAGAAATTTACTGAAGATGAAAAACGGAAGACAGGGCGAATGAGTGTCAATATCTACAAACAATATCTCGTATCCAGTGGGGGATTCTGGTTTTGGGGTCCTATCATGATCATTTACGCTGTCTATCAAGGGCTGATCCTGGGAAGGTCCTGGTTCATTGGTATCTGGACAAGATCGTACAAGACAGAGTCTCATGCTTTCCTCATCCAAACGGTCCCGTATCGCTACTCTCTTCGAGAGGATAGTGTTCATGACACTCAGGCATCGAATGACGATTTATCTTTCTACTTGGGTGTTTACATTGGACTCAGCGTGGTCATTTGCATCTTCGGAGCCTCGAGGTATTTCTTCGTTTATATGGGATCATTGAGAGCATCCAAGAAGCTCTTCGAAAATTTAACATACGCCGTCCTTAGAGCGCCTTTGAGATGGCTAGACACCACACCTGTTGGTCGGACACTGAACAGATTCACCGCCGACTTCGCTGCCATTGACTCGAGGTTGGGTAACGACATAGGCTTCTTTCTCTATCACATTCTCGAGCTGGTGGGTATTATCATTGCGGGCCTGTTTGTGTCACCTATCATGCTTTTGTTTGCGCTCCTACTACTACTCCTGTGTGGATGGGTCACTGGATGGTATCTTTCTGGCGCTCGTGAGGTCAAAAGGCTTGAAAGCAATGCGAAAAGCCCCATCTTTGAACAATTCGGCTCAGCTCTGGCAGGCATTGGCACCATTCGGGCTTTCGACAAGACTGATGTATATATCCAGAGAATGTTTGCTAAAATCGACACACATGCGAGGGCATTTTGGTTCCTCTGGTTATGCCAAAGATGGCTAGCACTCCGGACAAACGCCATTGGCGCTGTGTTCTCCATCCTGGTTGCGGCCGTCATCGCTTTCTATGACATCGAAGCCTCGCTTGCTGGCTTTGCTTTGAGCTTTGCACTTCAGTACAGTAGTGCAATCCTGTGGACAACGCGATGCTACGCAAATTGTGAGCTCAATTTCAACGCTGTGGAAAGAGTTGCAGAGTATGCAGAGTTGTCTATCGAGAACCAGAGCGCAAGCGTCAATGTCCCCGCTGCTTGGCCTACGGAGGGTCGTCTACAAGTTTCAAACCTCGTTGCAGGTTATGCAGAAGACTTACCACCAGTGCTGAAAGGTCTAACATTCAGTGTGGAGAAAAACCAGGTACGTGATCACGAAGTGATTTCTTATTCAACACCTTAGTCTGGGTTGTAAGATTATCTGGAAGCGGAAAAGGGGACTTCTTCCAAGCGTCATGACTAATCTCACGAATTATGTGTCTATCACGAGATGGGCTTTACTATCTCTTATCTTGTCTTTGACCCGTCCTAGAAATTTGTTTCATGCCTTGGGCTTCTTTCCCTTGTTCTCCTTCCCATTGTAATACCTTTATTTCAGTCTATCTGTTTAAGATGGCATGCTGACCCGGCAATCATTACCAGCGTGTTGGCGTAGTGGGCCGGACCGGTGCTGGCAAATCCTCTCTTACATTGGCTCTTTTCCGCTTCTTAGAAGCACGCGAAGGCTCCGTGCACATTGACGGCATTGATGTTTCAAAAATCAGCCTCCACGATCTACGAAGTCGTATTGCGATTATACCACAAGATCCAGTCCTGTTCTCCGGCACAGTCCGCTCCAATTTAGATGCCTTCGACCAGCACACAGACTCTGAGCTCAACGATGCCCTCCAGCGTGTACATCTCATACGTACAACTGGTATCACATCGCGAGACGAAGCCAGATCAGGCTCGGGTTCAGATACACCAACTCCAGCAGCTGCGCAGGACACCAATACCAACCCTTTTGCATCCCTCTCCTCTCGCATCTCCGAAGGCGGACTCAATCTCTCCCAGGGGCAGCGTCAACTACTCTGCCTCGCTCGTGCCATCGTCTCCCGCCCTAAGATCATGGTGCTCGACGAGGCGACCTCGGCCGTCGACATGGCAACAGACGTTCTCATACAACGCAGTATAAGAGAAGAGTTTCAGGATTCGACATTGATTGTGATTGCGCATCGACTCAGTACGATTGCCGATTTTGACAAAATACTCGTGATGGACGATGGGGTGGGTGTTGAGTTCGATGGGCCGAAGGAGCTGTTGGGGAAGGATGGAGGTGTTTTCCGTGGGATGGTGGAGCAGAGTGGGGAGAGACAGCGATTATGGGAAATTATTGGGGGTTCGGACGAGGGCGATGGGAATGGTGGAGATTCATAAGGGACTGTTACTTTCGTTGTAGAACATTGCTTACAATAGAGCTCTGGGTTCTAGAGGCGTCGTGGAGAATAGAAAGGGGACTTGCGGAGTCTGGATTTGCATTGCATAGTCATCCTGCACTTTAGTGTCCTCTACGGTCGAGGGACGAGGCATCACCATGGTTCCGCGCCTGCGAGGTTCCTTTCTGTCAGATTATATAGCTATATACTCGTGCTATACATAAAATTGCGCTGTTTCTGATTGCGTCACTCCGACCCGTCGAAAGTGAAAAGCATCTGCTATAAAGGCGAAAATGGCCCCGGAATCTCTTTTGCTCGGGGCGGTCATGAAGTCGGTTGCATATATGCTGGGCGGGTGAATGGGGAATGGGGATGGGGTGATTGGTTGGGAATTGGGATGCTGTTGGAAGGGGAGTGATGAGAGGGGCGGGGTTGATTGCGAGACGGGTGCACGGTCGGTGTGGGTGTAGAGTAGCGGAGATGCACGAGGGTGATGCTTGCTGGTGGTGCCGTACACAAGAGGCGTCTGTCGGCCTTTTCCTGACGAACGAAAAGGAGGTGCTACCTTCAGCAACACCACCGGAACGGAATCTGAGCCTATATATACTGCCTGCGCACCTAAGCTTGTTTGGAAGGACTATACATATCTTACAAGGCAGAAGCGCGCAACCCGAGGTATCAAATGGGTTGCCTTGATCAATATATCTCGGCGTTTTCCTCTACTTGCGACCGATACTACGAGCGAAGAACAACATCTGTACCCCCGACCTTTTCCAGCCGTACTTCACTCTTGCAAACGCCATCCTGAGTCAACTGGCCTTTGCGCCCACAGAGCGCGATATGGTTTTCTTGGCCGCCACCGCCGTCAATGACGTACTTAGCGTGCTTGACAATCACCGCCGTATCGCTTTAATGTTGAGTATAATCGAGGAGCAGCTAGTGTCCGCGTCGAAGAATAGCTAGCTTACGAGACTGACGGGAGAGGAAAAGGTGGTCTATGCGACTAATTAGAACTTGCAAAGACCAAGGTGCCGCTGAAGGAAGGAACATGGCAAAGAGCAGTGGCTACGCTGGGAAAAGCACCATACGCGAGGGTCGCGCATGCTGTGGGCTTATATTTGTATATCATGAGTTTACTGAGACTTTGGGCACTACCTGCGCCGGAAGTTCGATGACTAAGAAAGGAAGTAAGCTCTACTTTCGCCCGTGGAGCTAGTAGTAGTAGAGACGTATCTCGAGGTTTGTTGGCAGATGGCGAGTTGGGTCTTTGCAGTGCATTCTTGTTGCGCCACATCTTGAATTGCACACGAGGAGCTATCAAATGAAACGAAACCCAACGCGGTGCAGTTGTGGTCGTCGCTTGACGACCACTTGTACCAACAGCCACTGACAAAGGCATCAACGCGCGCTTCGTACTTCGACTTTACACTTCGCTCGTCAAGTCATCAGCTCCTTTCCCCTACATGGGCCTGTGTACAAGACAGTGTGCGGAGGCACAATTCCCTTGGCTGTTGGCACCTGCATCAGAAATGTCTCCTTCGTGAAGAATGTAACGTGTCCGCCCATGCTCAGCGCCGCAGTGTCTGCAGCAAAAACGAGCCCATTTTTCCCAGCTCTAATGTGGGCTTCTTGGATGGAACCAGGAATCGTGATCTTTGCCGCCCCTGCAAGAAGAAGAGCATACCTAGCGCATAAGACGTCAGAAGAGCCATTGATCAGAATGGGAATTCGAATGCGGAAAAGATACTTGTTTTACTAAATGACAAAGAGAGACGAAATTCTGAAGGACAAGTTCGATCATCCTGGAGGGACTCTAAGAGGCCGCTGGAAAGAATAATTACTTACTGCGGGTAAGGCGCATTATGAGCCCCACCGTTCGTTCCTGCAGGAATGATGCTGTAGGTTGCGTTGGATAGATCCCCAAGCTGAGCAACCATGGAACCCTGGGTGCCGGGCTGGGTTGAGGTTATGAGGGGACTTGAAAGCCGCCAACACTGTAAGACAGATTTCCCAGACACAGCAGCTGAAACGGTGATGTTGAGGTGCTTGGCCGCCGAGGTCACATGGATTAACAGAGCGAGAGCAACGACGAGCGAAGTAATGAAAGATGAAAAAGAACCCATATCGGAGCACAATGTGTATGCGCGAGGGGATACTTGCTTGCCGAGGAATTTAGGAGTGTTCTACTTGTCTCGGACAATCCGGACGATCAGTCCTCATGAATTTGGAGTTGAGCGGTACATTTTATGGTGTACGTAAGTCGAGAATCCCATCGGCTTTAAGAGGGAAACAGGCCGCGTTTCTTTTTTTCGAAGGATCACGGCTTAGATCCCAATCCCAATCCCACGAGACGAAAGCATATTTCGGTGACTCCAACACAGCTGATTGGGTCACTTGGTTGCTCATCCTGATGGAAGCGCCACTAGAGACGGTCTATAAGGTGACACAAAAATAAGCTGCGAAGTGAGTTGAGAAGATGAACTTCCTGGTCTTGGAATGGGTTCAAGGGAAGAGGCTCACGGAATTGGCCTCATTTCGCGCGTGTCCAAGACTCTTTCTGTCCCTGAATCTCTAAGAAACGTGATTTGCCAGTAGCTGGAGTCTCTTGCGATCATGGGTGTGGGCTTAATAAAGTAAATACTTATACAGAGGTCGCGGCGGGGTAAACATCAAAAGGTAGCCGATAGGCGCCGAGGCTAGTGTAGCAAATCCTACCGGCATATTTACGTCACATCCAACCTCTTAACTAATCAACAGCTTTATCATACACCAATATATATTTTGATATATCTGAATTATCTTCTCTGCGCTTACCTCATCTTCACAGCCGTTAACATGCCTTTGGACTCTGACGATAATCCAAAGGTTGCACCATACGGAACATGGACCAGTCCGATTACCGCAGAAGCCCTGGCTGCCAAGGGTCTATCTCTTGTAGAATTAGGAGTTCATGTCTGTCCACTTAGCCAAGCCGAGAGAAGAATCAAAGCACTGAGTTGTCAATTGGTAGGGTCCCACAGGAAAGCTCTACTTGCTCGAAGAGCGACCGGCCGAAGATGGCCGATGCTGCATAGTGGAGTATGACGGAAGAGACCACCGTGATGTCTTGCCCAAAAAGTACAGTGCAAAGACCACTGTCCACGAGTATGGGGGTGCTGCTTTTGCAATTGGTCTTGACGGCGATATAGTATTTTCAGATTGGGACACCAAGGGCGTTTTTACTCTCTCGCCTGCTTCTGGCCGTGTTTCTTCCATATTGAAGCTCGATCCTGACATGTATTATGCCGATTTCAATATTCACCCGCAAGAGGGCCGTTGGATTCTCGCAATCCAAGAAGATCACCGGTCGGGTGTGGTAAAGAATAGCATCGTAGCCATTGACTCTGTGGCAAAGTCGGCTCGTTCTCTAGCATCTGGAGGCGACTTTTACTCGCATCCGCAGTTCAGCCCCGATGGAAACAGTATTTGCTGGATGCAATGGAATCACCCTGACATGCCCTGGACCGGGACTTTACTATACACTGCTCAATGGCATGAAGGCATCGCCAACCAGGTGCAAGTCGTAGCTGGAGAGGCTGGGATAGAGAGTATCAGCCAACCTCGCTGGCTTTGCGATGGAAGTTTGATGTTTGCGAGCGATCGCACTGGCTTTTGGCAACTTTATCGCCTCGATAAAGGCCAGTCGCATGTCAGACATAATCAATTGAAGGCCTTGGCGGACGCTGACTTTGCGGGGCCTGAGTGGTGGTTGGGCAGGTAAGCACAGCTTTCGAATTACCCTCGGCCAGCTCCCAAGCTAAAAAAGAGAAATGGCGATAGTTGCACGTATACTGCCTTGTCGGAGCATAAGCTTGTCGCCACCTATACCAAGGACGGCGCAGAGCATCTTGTGCTAGTCGACCTGGAATCTGAATCATATGAAGACCTCGGCCTTCCCATCATTGCTATAAAGAATAACGCAATCCGACGAGTCTCCGACACTCAGTTTGCAGTGATTGGCAGCGCTCTCAGAGAAGCCACAGCTCTATATCTGGTCGACGTCAAGAACCCCTCCAATCTAACCATCTTAAAGAATTCCATGGATCAAGCCATTCCCCAAACCTTCTACTCGCCAGCCCAACACATCTCATTTCCCCGCATCTACGGCTCCGATCTATCCGGCGAATCCCACGCCCTCTTCCTTCCCCCTCAAAACCCTCACCACACAGCTCCTCCTGATACTCTCCCTCCTCTTATCGTATCTCTCCACGGTGGCCCGACGTCCCACGACTCCCCTGGCCTCACCTTGTTCTGGCAATATTACACTACCCGAGGCTACGCCTTTGTATCCGTTAACTATGCTGGCTCAAGCGGCCATGGCCGTGCCTATCGCGAGCGTCTGAATGGAAATTGGGGGATCGCCGATATTGCTGACGCTGCTAGCGGCGTCACATATCTTGTGCGCACAGGGCAGGTCGACCCGGCTCGTGTAGGCGTCACGGGAGAGAGTGCAGGCGGGTATGCAACCTTGCAGGCGCTTTGCGTGTATCCAGACATCTGGGCTGGTGGTGTCAGTCGATATGGCATCAGCGATTTGAGCACTCTGGAGGCGATGACCCACAAGTTCGAGAGTCATTATCTCGGGGGACTGTTGCTCAGAAAGGAGGCTGGCGAAGAGGAGAAAAAGAAGGTGTACAAGGAGCGAAGTCCGCTTTTTCATGCAAAGAGCATCAGAGCGCCGCTCCTGATGTTGCAGGGGACTGAGGATCGCGTGGTGCCGCCTGGGCAGGCGAGTGAAATGGAAAAGGTCATTAGGGATGAAGGGGGCGATGTGAAACTGATATTCCTGGAGGGCGAGGGGCACGGGTTCACGCGGGAAGAAAGCGTGAAGAGGGCGATTGAGGAAGAAGAGCGCTGGTGGATCAAGACGTTGCTTGGAGAAGCGAAGCGGTGACTTGAATGCTCCAAACGCATACTTGTATGGGTCATGTTTCGTGAAGGCCGTTGTTGAAGACAGCCGAGGCAAGACGATGAGGGTGAAAGTCTTGGATCATACTCATGCAATTTCGAGCCTTTTGACCAACTCCCCACTACTCTAAATTCCCCTGCCTTGAGCATCTAAGACAATAACACAATACGGAGATGAGTACCTCGCCTCTCCCTCCTCGTATATACCTTGCTTCTCCCAACTCCATACCATAACGGTCAGCCCCCCTTAGACCCTAAGTGACTTACTTCTAAGCCCAAAAAGCAACAAGCCACCAACAGGGTCGCGTGCGGCGCTAATCTGGTTTGGGGGCGAAACTCTCCCTTTCCGCCTCAACCTCCACCCCCTTTGCCATTCGCGGAAGAAATCGCGACATGCGAACAATTCGCGAGCAGGCACAGCCGAATACTAGCTTGGTCTCTGTACGTAGATTAAGAACTCTCGACTGCATCACCCACAGGACGACTGCGTATATAATCCCCTCAAGATCCCCCCAGATACCTCGAAGAAGAATATCCTGTCTACATTGAATACCCTCTCAACTTCCACTTGCATTCAAAATGATCGCCTACTCCGCCTACAAGGGCTACAAGGATCACAAAGACAAAAAGGCCCACGAGCACGCGAACGCCGAGGCCCACGGTGTCCCGCAGCAGCTGCATGCGGAGCCCCAGCTGCAGGAACAATACGCTTCCCCGCAGCAGCACCATCAGCAACGTGCTCCCCTCCAGGAGCAGCAGTACGGCACCGCAGCCTCTGCGCCCCAGTATACCAACGAGATGCAATCGGCGTGCGTATACCCGACTTTTCTTTTTAGTGTTAAAGGAAGTCGAAGCGTTCACATGTGTGCGTGCGCTGGTGCTGATGTGTGGATTGTAGAAACGCAAACGCAGGGACGAGTCTAGAGGCCCGGTGGCGAAACTTGGAGGCTAGGGTTAGCGCGCTGGAGGCGAGGGATGCGATGCGTGAGTGAGTGAGTGAAAGGGGGAGTTGGCGTTGTGTGAGGGGCGGGAGAAAGGTTGAAATAGGGAGGTGGGAGATGGGGTTGGCTGGGTAGTTTGTGAGACTGCCAGATAACCGCGGAAGAATGGTGTATGTACTGTGCGCTTTGTGCGAAAATATGTAAAAGGCTCTCATCACTATGGCTCAGAGTTGGTGATGAAAGTAGCTCGAGATTTGTATTCCAGGATGGAGTTCGCCTACCGTTTTGAACAAACTCAAGACTGAATGTATGGTTAGGAGCAGCGGCTCGAGAATTAAAAGCTCACGAATCGCGATGTCGTCGCTCCAATGTTCAATGTCGATGTCTAGGAGGGAGGCCATGCCCAAAACGCTCGCGCTAGACGAACGTTGCTGTCGTGCGCATGCAGACTCCAGGCATCGGCATCAACGAGAAAATTTCTGTCGAGATTCAGAAAGTTAGACATGTACGCCCTCATTATCAGCACACGCGTCCAGCTCTCTGCACAGAAGTATCAGACAGGACAAAACAAGTCGCTAGCTACTAGCTATCATGCATGCATACTCGTATGCGATGCTAGACTTTTGGCCACTCACTGTTACGGTAATGCGACCGCTGCTAGCCATCTGATCTAATGGAGATGTCACCCAAGCGTGTCAAAGAGATCAGGTTATTGTACCAAGCTTTCGGTTCCGTTCTTGATCGAATCGAGAAACTCTGCTAGGTGTAGTTGACGACAATCCACAGCACAGAGCAACTGCGTGGGACTTTTATTGGTACTTGCAGCTCCCACTTTCCTCAGAGAAGGAGGACGCGTTCGCTACGGGGATGCTTTGGGTGAAATGTCGAACTGGGCCGCATACTGCTGGACATACCTTGATGGGAGCGTTGGCTGTTCAGTAGCCTTTATCATGGTTATGAGAAGGTAGAATTGGATAGCTGTTCCCGATTGAGGCTCTTGAGATATTCCGACCAAGGAATCAGCAATTACCATTCGGGATTTCATCGGAATCGGGTAAGGCGTCACCTACGCCAACAAGAATCCAAGAGTTCTCTGATTCCATCCTCTTTCTTTATAATCATCATAGTCATTTGAAGTATGACCCTCCCATGGTTGCACTTGAGCTGAACAGTAAGCAGATTTCATAAGCACTTAAGATATTTACATCTTCAAATTAACCGGTGCTTACT
>JAEUBB010000031.1:0-28617 GCA_018257885.1 Parmelia sp. 050094
AACCCTAACCCTAACCCTAACCCTAACCCTAACCCTAACCCTAACCCTAACCCTAACCCTAACCCTAACCCTAACCCTAACCCTAACCCTAACCCTAACCCTAACCCTAACCCTAACCCTAAGCCCCGAGCTATCATCAAGCCGACTTTACTATACCATCACATCATTTCACATCTGCTAGAGGATTGGGGAATTAGTAGTTTCTGCAGCCAGGCCAAAGGAGAAGGAAAGAATGCAGGAAACGATTCCGACTCTGCGCAAGTTGGTTGTATAGATTGCCACTTACAGAACTGGTTGAACTCTGATCACATGGTATAAAGATGTGACCCCGCTATCTTGTCCCAAAAGATGATGTTCTGAAGCGCTAGGTATATGAGTTAGCGTTCGGGATCCATCGTTGTTGCTGTTATTGTCAAACAGAGATCAAAGTCAAATTTTCATCATCATGTCCAAGGTACCCAAGAATCCTGCTGGCTTTATTCAGGAGCTTGCGCGGCAGGTAAGCCCCCAAGCCGCCCCTATGAGCCGCCAGACTGAGGAGCTGTGGCAACGGCTTAGACGCAGCTGCTGGCTTGCTTGAACTGGCTGAGCGACTTCCAACTGCTCGCCTGCATCCCCGTGGGCGACAAGGTCACCTTTGCGAATGCCGCCAACATCGCCAGCGTCTCCCCCGCAGAGCTGTGTCTCGTGGTGCGCATGACAGCGACCGTGGGCATCCTCTGTGAGCCTGAACCCGGCTTCGTGGCGCACAGCCCATTATCCGCCCACTTTGTCACGAAGCCCTCCCTCCTCGATGCGGCCGCTTTCCTCGCCGAGACAGCCGCACCGGCAGCCTTTCACATGGCCGATGCCACGCGGCTGCGGCAAAAATACCCCGAGCAGCAGGCTCATTCCCTCACCGCATACGCCATCGCATCCTCCTCGCCATTACATCACCCGTCCACCATGACCTCGTTCGCCGCCAGATGCGAGCAAGAGCCCAAGCTGCGGCGTCGCTTGGCCGCTTTCCAGCGTCTCGAAGCTAGCATTGTGGATGAAGGCGTCACCAGCGTGATTTCTTCTCTCGACTGGCGGAGCCTCGGCCTCGCCAAGGTCGTTGAGGTCAGTAGAAAATCCACACCGTGTGCATGCGACTGTCCACCGTTTTCGCTAGACGAGAAACACTGAAGAAAAGGACCGTTATATCCAGGTCGGTGCCCAATCTACCACCGTAGCCGTCGCTCTCCGTGACCGCGAGCCGGACCTCCACCTCGTCGTCCAAATGCGCGATGACCGCCTCTTCCGCGACCACCACCAACACCCTCCCTCCTTCACCGCCAGCAGCAACGTTGCCTCCCCCGCCTCCAAGGGCGCCGAAACGAGCCCCGACCCCACCTCCCGCATCACCCTCCAGCACCGCACACTCGGCGCCCCCCAACCCGTCGACGACGCCGCCGTCTACATCCTCCACCTCCCCGGCCCCTCCCTCTCCACCCCGTCCTCCGCCACCCTCGCCGCCCAAATCACTGCCGAGCTCCGCGCGCACTGCAACATCCTCCGCGCCAACAGCTCCGCCGCCCTCGTCCTCGTCGCCCGTCTTGTCCCCGACTCCCCGGGCGCCATGGACGCCGACGTCGAGAGCCTGGGCCGTATGCACGACCTTTGGCTGCTGCAGATGACAAATGGGCGCGCGCTGGAGACGTCGCAGCTGCTCGAGCTGGTGGACTCGGTGCGCGATGGCGCGGGCAGGGGTTTGGTTGTTGTGAATAGGCTCGCGTCGCGCCGGCACTACATCGTGGCGTTGGAAGTGCAGATGCGGCCGCTGGCGAATCCGCAGCAATACGGTCGTGAGTTGACTTGAGCAGAGCAGGGTAGGAAGATCAGAATCGCCTCGATAGGTTTCTGGTGCGGGAGTACCAATCTCATCCTTCTCGTGTATAGAAATGACGGCAGAGGAGATACCAGGTGTTAAAGGGCGTGGGATTATCCAAGATACCTCGGCTAGTGAAACTTGGTAGGCTTGTTATTCGGGCGTTACTTTGTCTGTCGAATCAGGAGGGGTTTGGTCTACGATTACAAGTATTAGATAATTTCGGTATCTCAAGAAGAATACAACCTGGTTGTGTGAGAAGGTGGGGTTTACTCTGTTAGCTGAGATGTTTGTTGTTGATGTTGATAAACCTAAATTATTCAAGATGGTGGATTGGCATAGACATTGCGAAGAATGAAAAAGTAGGTTCACATCAGCATGCAGTTACAATCTTCTACTATTCTCCTCCTACCCATAACTCTAAAGACGGTTTAGATATAACTTGATCAGTTTCAACATTGAATGACAGAGCAGAGGTGTACGAGTAAAGAAAGAGTGAGTGCGGGGAAAGTATACAGATTACGTTACCGCGTCGCAGACTTACAATACGATATCTTATCTACACTATCGCTTCCGCGGGCCCGAGGGACGTATCTTTATTGCGTCGGGGTATTTTTCCGCAACGCAAAGTCCAGCTCCTTCATCTGACCCACTGCAAGGCTACGCATGTATTTCAACTAGGAAGCGATGCATGTGGGGCTATTAGGGAGGGTATACAGTGCGGGACGAGGGAACTCCCTCGAACAAAACAACCCGAGCAGAGCAAGGACTCGGAAAATCCGCCCTATATGATGATCTGACGCCTCGCTCTCCATGCAACCCATTATCGGAATTGAACGAGATTGCCCGAATGGCGAGGACATGGCATCGACTGTTCAATTATCTCTTCCCCTCGTCCTTCTTTTTCTTCTTCTAGGACACGGGGGAAAGAGATAACCAAAAGTATACATCTTTGCCTGTCTTCATTGTCTCGTATACCTCTCTCCTTCTTTCGCTTATCAACCGGATCGATTATCCATCTACTACTTACCTACTTGCCTATCTATCTACTTACTCCACATTGCCCTATCTTATCTACCGACCTTCTCCCGCAGTAAGCACAAAACTCAGGATACAATGCTCTCCTCAGACTCGGACACCGTCCCGCTCATCAGCATCCGCCAAAAAGAAGTCTCTCTCAGCAACGGCGAAAATGTCAGCAACGCACCTAACGGCGCCCCCACCACCCACGATTATCCCCCCACCCCCCACCAACTCTTTCTCGTCGACGGAGACAAGGAGGAATTCGCTCCCGACAAGTGGACCACGTCGACCAACAGCCTCCCGCAGCGCTCCCCCGAGACCCATCTCAACGTCCTGATCGTCGGCAGCGGACCGGCGGGACTCGTGGCGGCGCTGGAGTGCTGGAGAAAGGGGCACAATGTGGTGGGCATCTTGGAGAGGAGCAAGGGGCCGGTGTATGCGGGTTCGTCTTTCGATTCTCTCTTTCAATTCCTCGACCCGAACCCTACCTACCGAAACCCTCCCCCTCCCTCAACATGGAGACACCACTCGCCATGAAGGAGAGAGGAAAGAACAAAAAGAGCGCCACTAACTCTTCCCCCCAGGCGACATCATCGTCATCGGCCCTTCCGCCCTTTGCACCCTCCACCATTGGCCCGACCTCCGCCGCGAGCTCGAAGCCAACCGCACCGACAGCGTCATGTACTACCGCCAGCACACCGGGGAGCTGATCCTCGGCCCCACCTCCCTCCACAACAGCACCGATGACTCGGAGCGCCGCGCCATCTCCGCCGAACACCAGATCCGCAAGCGCTTCTACCGCGCCCTGCTCCGCCAAGTCGCCCGCACCGGTCTCGCAATCTCGTACAACGAGCGCGTAGAACGCTACTTTGAAGACGAAGCCGCCGGCCTCGGCGGCGTCGTGACGGCCACCGGCACCATCCACCTCGCCGACATCGTCATCGCCGCCGACGCCATGCGCACGAAATCCGAGCTCCTCATCGCCGGCACCCACATGCCGACGCGCTCATCCGGCATGTCCGTCTACCGCACCGCCCTCCCCACCTCCCTCGCGATGCAGGACCCCGCCTTCCGCACCCGCTACGCCCACCTCGTCGACTCCAACCTCTCTACCCACGAATTCTTCATCGGCCCCGGCATGCACCTGGGCCTCTACGTCTCGGCCGACTTTGTCGCCTACGGCCTTACCCCCCGCGACAAGTTCCTCCTCCCCGGCGGCGACGAGCCGACCGAGTCCTGGGACCCCGACGTCTCCCCCTCGGACGTCGCAAAGGTGCTCAACCGCCTCCCAGACTGGGATCCCGCAATCGTGAACCTCGTGGCCGCGACGCCAAAGGGCGGCATCGTGCACTGGCCGCTGCTGTGGCGGAACCTCCCCCCCTCCTGGACATCCTCCGCCGGCCGCGTCGTGCAGATAGGCGACGCCGCCCACACCACCATTCCCGCCTCCATCAGTGGCGGCACCCTCGCCATCGAAGACGCCATCACCCTCGCCACCTGTCTCCAGCTCTCCTGCTCCTCCTCCGCCGCAGGCTCCGGCGCCCCCCTCGGCGCCCGCATCTACAACCTCCTCCGCTACCAGCGCATCAGCTGCGCGCAAAAAATGTCCTTTGTCAACTCCGAGTGCCTGGGGGCTCCCGATCTGGACGAGGTGAGGAAAGATCCCGACAAGATCCGCATCCGCTTCCCCAGATGGCTCTTCCAGCACGATCCCGAAGCGTACGCGTACGAAAAGTACGGGTCCGCGTTCGCGCACCTGGTGTCGGGGGCTGAGTTTCAGAATACCAACTTCCCTCCCGGGCACAAGTTCCGGCCCTGGACGATAGAGGAGGTGCATGAGGATGCGCTGGCGGGGAAGAGTGTGACGGAGCTGTTGGATGGGGACTGGTCGTAGACGTGTGTAGCCTATTATCAACCATGTCATCTATCTTACAATGACATTTCCATCTATGCCATGAAAGCCGTCTAATCTCCGGCTCTGCTGAATGCGCAAAACCTTCTTCTGCTGCTATTACAATAAGATTGTAAAAATCTCTGACGGAGCTTTTGAATGGGGGTTGATCGTAGACGTGGGTATCTTATTATCAACTAACTAATTAATCTATCTTACAATACGATATCTATCTATGCTTTCTCCTTGGAAGCTTTCTGACTGTGGCTGAGCTGAGTGCGCAAAACCTCCCTCTGCTGCCATCATAACAAGCTTGTAAATACCTCCGACGCCCTGTACCTAATTACTCTGTTGTCTTCTCCACGTTCCCTTCTCCAGCCGCTCCGTTCATCTCAGCACCAACACTTGCCTCTGACGTCTTCGTCTCCGGCACCTGCTCCTCCGACAGCGCCTTTGGCTGCTTCAGGATACTCTTCCACTCCAGCAAAACTGCACCAAGGACGGTGAGACAGGAAAGGATCAACCCGACCTGGAAGACCGTCCGTAGCGACTCATTGTAAGCGATGAGGACAGTTCCTTTCTGGTCCGCAGGCATCGAATTGATCAGTGAGGTGGCGCCTCCCGAAGTAACTAGACTTGGGTCGAAGGCGGGAACCCCGGAAAGCTTCTTCACCAGCTGACTGCCGAGTACGTTCTCCCCCACGGCAACGAACACTGCTGCCCCCAACAGCTGACCAAACAACATCAGCGCCAACCCGACTGGCACATCAATCTTTGGCAGAACGGTCTGCACGGCGAGGTTTGGTACTTGGAAACACAAGCCCATGCCGATTCCGTACACGACTTGATAACCGATCCACTTCCCTATGCCCGTGTTAACCTGGAAGGTTGTGAGGAGTCCCGCCCCAACGGACATGATGGAGGATCCAACAATCGCAAAAGGCGTGTAGTATCCGAACTTTGGAGTGACAATTCCACCCGCGATTGACCCGACAACTGTAGACAGCATCAGAGGCAAGAGTCGGATGCCAGATTCCACCGCAGAGACTCCTGTTATGGATTGAAACCAGATGGGGAGGTAGTAAACTGTCGTGGTCAGTGATGATATTATATAGTCTGAACGTAAGTCCTCTTACTATAGATGTAGCTCCCGGAGCCGATGCAGAGCGATTGCCAGAAGCTAACAGCGACGCTCCGCTGTTTGAAAACGCGGGGAGGAATCGTTGCCGTCATAGGAAGGAAAATCTGGACCATTACAAACGCAACAAGCAATGCGCTCATGAGAGTCAACAATGCTATGACACGCCCATTGCTCCACTGAAGGGTTGTCAACGCTTGGAAAGTCACGAGGACGGGTTGGTTACTTACTGCATACGTCTGGCCGCCCCACTGAAGGGCCAAGATGAGACAGACCACTCCAGGTACCAGGACAGAAGTGCCCGGGGCGTCAAGCTGCAACAGCTTCTTCGTCATGGGGAGCTTGGTTGTTTCGCGTTCGGGGATCCTGAGACCGAAGAGAATGACGACGGCGGCCGCGCCACCAAGAGGCAGGTTGAGATAAAAGCACCACCTCCACGTTACATTCGAAGTAAAGGCTCCACCGACCAAGGGGCCCACGACCGAGGCAAGTCCGAAGAGGGCGCCGAAGACGCCTTGAATTTGAGGGCGGTTCTTCAAAGGAACAGTAAAGACGATGCAGACAATCTAGCGTTACCCGTCAGCAGCCGAGGTTGACAAGGGAGGGCACATGGAAAGACTTGCCGTTCCCGCAAAGATGCCGGCGGCGCCGACTCCCGCAAGTGCTCTTCCAATGCAGAAGGCTACCGAATTGGGAGCAGCCCCGCAGATGGCAGAGGCAACTTCAAACAGTAGGAGGCTCCCCAGGTAGACGCCCTTCAAAGAGAAAAACGCGTAGATCTTTCCAAAAAGTAGCTGGAATGCGCAACATGTCAACAAGTATGCGCTTCCGTACCAGCCGACATCAGCGAGGGAGTTGAATTCGTTTGTAATTTGAGGGATGGCCTGGTTGGAATCAGTCAGCACATAGGTTTGAGGCGCAATAAGCAAAGATGACTGAATGCACGACGTGTTTAATGGAGCAGCTCGCACGTACCGTGGAGATGATGGTTCTGTCCAGACCGACCAGGAACATGCATAGAAAGACCGAGACGAGCAGTATGGCAACCCTGGCTTTTGGCAGCTTCTGCTGAGTGTTGACGGGTTTGCTTGGGTCAGCTTTAGCCTCAACGTCATTAGACGCCTCTCCAAGTTGCGTGGAAGGGATGCTTGGTGAATGTGCGGCAGCGGCCGGATTGGCGCTTTGGGGAGTTGTTGGGCGTTCAGTCACCATGATGACCGTAGAGCCCGTTGCTCCAACTCAACACTCAGGATGGATCTGGGGGCAAGTGGGCTTCAAGCCAAAGGAGGAGAAGTTGATGTAGATACGTGAGGATATGGACAGGTTGTGGTGAAGAGGAAGATGAAAGAGGAAGATGAAGAAAGAAGAAGAAGATGAAGAAGAAGAAGAAGCCATTGATGAAAATTTCGAAAGTGAGTCGTGACTGAGCAGCTTGGACATTCGGACATTGTTGACGGAGTTTGAATGTCTGTATTTGCAGGTATTGGAGCTATGTTCGGAAAATAGAAAAACCCGAGCGATGTCAAGGTCCGCGAAGACGTCCCGCGACCATGCATTCTGCCGCATCATTCGTATGGTACAAGTACTTCATGGCAGTCATAGACTCGTTGTGTGCTGCTCCTTTGCTACAGGTTCCAGCGATGCCCTTGTTATGGGCACGCGTGTGAAAACCTCGATGCGTTCAATACGGTGCTTCTTGGCATTTTTGGTCATCTAATACTTGGAGAGCGATATGATGAGGCAACTTGACGCGAGCGGGTTGGATTATACGCGGGCATGCCATATCGTGCACCCGCCTTTTGTGATCTTGCGGCAACTCCATGCGAGCTGTATCCCTCGGACGAGCTTGGCGCTCGGGAGTTTCAAAAACCCGAGAGGGCCCACCCACAGTCCGATCCAGTTGATAGCTGTCTACACTTTGCCTGCCTAGTTTTGCCATCCAGAAAAGACAACATCCTTCATAGATCATTGCCTTGGCAGATGGCGACTATCTAGGCGGTCATGTCGTCGTCAATCCCTCTGTGAAGCAGACAGCCATGACCAAATCCCACCGCGTGCTTGCCTGCCAGCTGTGCCGACGGCGGAAAACCAAGTGCGATCGAAAAGCCCCATGCACCACCTGCCTTCGGACTCGAGTACAGTGCCTGCCAGCCACCGTTGCCCCGCGTCGGCGCCGCCGCCGCCAACTGCCTCAGCGGGAGCTTTTGGAGCGCCTTCGACTCTACGAGTGTCTGCTTCGCCAGAACAACATCAACTTCGAACCCTTGCACGCGCCTACCGCGGAGCAGCTCGCGTGTGCCAGTGGGAATAGGGGAGCTTCTAATTTTGAACATGGCACGCATTTTGGAGGACCGCTGTCAAAGACAGCTCGCTAGCCAAGCTCTTCGGAACAACAAGCTCTATGAGTGTGCCATTGGCGGATGTTGGCATCTTGACAACGAGCGAAGGAAACCTAGCGCCGGCCTCAGTCACAATCAGCGTTCACGCATAAAGTAGGCGGCATCTTTTCGAGAAAAAGCGCAAAATGTGTTGGAACAACAGGTGATTCCTTTCCGTCAAGAACTTATCAACATCCCTGTCGCCATCTCTCTCCAAAACAACGAGAAAACATTTTCCTAACCATCACATCCAAATCCTCATACCTAATCACTCCCGACACCCACCCTCCCGATACCCATCTTGTCTGCGCAAGCATGCGGTACAAGTTCGCCTGCGGTACAACTTCGCCATCTGCACGCTTGAATACACACCATCACAACCGGGTCATCTTGCAGGCGTCAAGATGACCGCGCGCTCCTTCACAATTGGAGACCGACAGCTCTGACTGCGGAGCTCCAGGAAGCCTAGAGGCCGCCTTGGTGCCTTTGTGTCCGTTCACATAGTGAATAGGGCATGCGTCACGGGATCTGCTAGCAGGCCTAGGTTAGGAATGTGGATGTAATAGGGACGAGAATGCGGTTGTGATAGTGTCACGATGGCCATAGCGGAGGGGAAAACGATGGGATGTCGTCGGAGCGGACTGTTGCCGGCTATGTTGTGCCTGACAAGGTATGCGCTCAAGAGACACGGAAGGCGCTCAAGGAGGAACTTGCACCTCTCCCTGATATCTCAACCTACCATCATACATAGCTGACAAACCATCATCTCCCAGATCGGCCTGGATGTCTCTCCGACTACACTACGCACTTTTGATACCCAGTGATTGTTTATTGTATCAAGGTTATTCTCAGTGGTGACCTCAAGAGATGTGTCACCGATGCTAGTATTCTCTGATGCTTTTGCAACTTCGCCTTGCCAACGGCCAGGCTAACAAAGAGTCTGTACTTTCACGTAGTAGAGACCATTTGCTCCCAATTTATGCCAGCGATTTCCATTCCAACTCTCCCCTATTATCCCCCATCAGCGTTCCAGCTCCTTCCGCCCACCTTCCATCAATCAAGGTAACGAACCTAGTATTACGACTGACAAGCAACCCATCCAGATGGAGCAAATTGTACCGTCCCATCTCATCATCACCAACAGGTCTTGGCGCCGCCTTATTCCCTAGCCGGCTCGTGAACCCATGCGTCAGCAACAGCCCCATCACCTCCGCGCCCCTAACCGTCTCCATCGTCTCCTCGTCCAACTTTCCCACTTCCGCCCTCAAGATCCCCCAAAATGTCTCCCTCAGAGCGCCGTAATATTCAAATCGGCTCCACCCCTTCTCCAGATGCATCCTCCGGCGTGTTGAAGTACAAAGTCTAGATGGGTAATGCCCCGCATCCGGCCCATCGTATAGACGAACAGCGGTTCCTTGTTGTCGTCTCCAAGCTGGCCGTGAAACGAGACCTTGGGCGCAAGTGAACCGTACATCCCCCTTGCCAAAGCAGAAACTCGCGTGTCCAGCATCAAAGACCTCACTCGAAACTGAACCACGAATTCCAATTCAGATCCAGCATAGACGGTGTAGCTGCAGCTGCCCTGCACCGTCACAGGGACGACTCTGCCGCCGACAAGCTCGATAGCTTTTGCATCGCACTCCTTGCAGGTTGCGGACGTTTGCGTGAAGAGATCTGCTGTGGCGCGGTCAAGCGAGTATTCTTGATAGGTAGATATAGTAGGAGGCGGTATATTGGACTCGCTGTTAACTTTTGTCTGTTGCTTGTGCGTAATCTTAGGCGCAGATCCTCGATTCGAAAGTGAGATAGATGACTACGCGGTTCCGTAAGCTCGTTACGTGATAGGACAACCGTCAGTGTATGTCACAGCGACTCGCCAACGCAGCAAATCACAATATGATATCGCTATGGATGGCGGGACTGCGGTAGGCAGTATCCTGGGAAGCAGTCTTAGAGCTAGAGTAACAGCTAATACGAGATCATCCCATGGCCGACTAGCAAGAGCAGCGTCAGTGGCTCTCCGAGGGTCGCCAGCGACTTGTAATATCGACAATTCACAGACGACCGGCTGATGGCAGGAAACCAGTGTTTCATCATGCAACCGAACGCCTCGTCAAATCCTCACAACGAGCTCCAATCTTTAAAACAGGCCATGCAAAGGATAGCGCATGGAGATACGCTAAGAGCAGCATCTAACATTCCCGTTCTTCGAATAAAGGCCAACTCTTCCTGTCCAGTGTTGGCAACGGTGCACCAACTAACTGCCCCAACTGCAGTTGAAACAGTTAGTTGCAATAGTTGACGGTGCAGTTTGGGTTTTTTAGCCAATAGTTGGTGTGGTTTTAATCTGAAAACCAACTGTTTCAACTGATAGTTCTAGCGGTTTTATTATAATAAAAAAATCTATACATTTTACCTACTTATTCGATATTTTTCGGCCTTTTAATCTCAGCCCTATGAGTTCAGCCCTATAGATCCAGCCCTATAGACCTAGCCCTATAGGCTCAGCCCTATAGATAAATAGTAGCCCTATATTAAATCTAGCCTATATAGGCTTAGTTTCTAAAACTGCTCCACTGTCGGTTCAACTGACAGTTGACAGTTGGTTTGTATATATAGAACAGTTAGTGCAGTTCTAGAACAAATTCCAACAGTTGGTGCAGTTTGAACGTGAAAACCAACTGTTTCAACCGTTGCCAACACTGTTCCTGTCAAATCTTCGATACCTTTTCTTTCTGGAGAATAATTTGAGATTCTGGAGACTATTCAAGTCACAAAAAGCCTAGACGATACTCATCAGAACGATAAACTACAAGTATGCTCTGACGAGTTCTCACTGCTCCTTCACTCCAACTTACACGTTCGAGCGTCGATTTCTGTCTCTGTTTCTCCGGCTCTTGAATTTAATCACAGCGGCAACACACTTATCTACGAACAAATCGATACAATCACCCCTGCTTTCCTTCCCGCACCACAAAATCCTATTAGACATAAGTCCTCCATTGGACGACTTCCTGCATAAAGAAAAGGTGTCGCCAAGAAAGAGTACCTCGATTTACGGAAAGAATATCCAAAGAAGCACAAGAGACACAGGAAGAAAGCAGGTAAGAAAGATGACGACTTCTACTAGGAAGACAGCGCCGAAGAAATTAATAAGCTTGACAGAGAGTTGTCACCGTCACCGTCCCCGTCCATCAGCAGCTGCTTCTGAACCGCTAGCAGTAGGATACGATTCGACATTGTTCTTAAAGTCAAAGAGGTGGTGAAGTTGCAGGGAGTCTAGGCGTGGTTAGTTGCAGCAGGATGGACGAGCAAGCGCTTGATCTGGAGTGCTAAAATGGACCGAGAGAGTAAAGGTTCTGATTTGCCGTGCCAGAAACCAATGCCATGGTGTTGACTCGTCTTGCAAAGGCCTCGCAAAGGACTATCACCGATTTCACTTGACGGGTTTTCCATCCCTCTCCTCCTACTCCTTCTCTACCCCTCCTTCCCACCTCCACAGCTCTCACCCGACGGACGACCAAAGACTTTCGGATACTCCGCAGCCTGAATCCTCGCCACCGTTCTCGGCGCTCCCTATCATCCCCCATCAAAAGGCCACACTCTCCTCGCTTTCTCCTCCGTCATATCATCCTCGCCTACTCCCTCTCCATCCCTAACTATCTGCATCCACAGCTCCAAAGCCTCCCTATGCGCCACCCTGGCCATTCCCACGCCTCATTCGGGACCCATCCATTCGAATCCGTATCCAAGGCTTGCATAAGCCATAGTCTCAATTACTGCGCACTCTCAAAATCCTCGTATTGCTTCCTGTGCCCAATCAACTCCTCCTCGGTCGGCACGTATGGACATGAACCCGCCAATCCCAGCTCTTTCCACTTCCTGGAGACCTCAATCAACTCCTGCCGAACTGCGGCCGCGCCGTCTCTCCAAGAAGTGTGGCAGTAGCGGAAAGGTTTCAACAACCTGTCATCGAGTGCCCTCGCAGCACGTAGCTTGGGAACCAAGCCCTTCATGCATACATCAAAGGTCTGACTGCATATCAAGGCGTCATTATAGTTCTTATCTTCAGCGGAATCCTTTTCCCTCGCCGGCGTATCTCGACAGTCGTCGGCCAGTGGAAAATGGTCGGGGTGCGTGGCAAAGTCAGGCGTCTCGTTCGCGTAAGTGAATGCCGGCTCAACGCTTGTAGATTGCCAGTCAATCAAGCCCGTGACGACTGTAGGGTCGCCGTCCGACACAAAGATGTTTCTCGCATGTAGATCTGCGTGCAGTAAGGTTGGGGACGCGGTGTTGTGAATGAGCGGACTCTTGATCAGTCTTTCCATGACCTCTCAACTGATTTTCAGCAGACGGATGTGTTCTTGGATAGACCCTTGGTGGGGGAGTCTCTGATCTGTCTGGACATTTGCCTTTGGAATTCGAGCGAAGCCCGTGTCAATGAGGCCGGAGCAATAACTGGCTAGATCTAGCCCTAGATTTTATATGCGTGAGCCTCAATGACCAAGGGAAGATCCTGGAACGAAACGAGGAAAGAATTGACTCACACGGTCCTCGATTGTGATTGCTATTGCCGTAGATCTCTCTTCATCAGTGTTGCAGCTCCAGTACGTCACTCCACAATGGGGTCCCAGGCAGAAACCATGATCAATTTCCAGCTTCAAGTGTGGGTCGAAGGGAGCATCTGAAAAGTACAAACTCCCGTAACTTGGAAACGAAATCGCCACCATCTCTTTTATCAACATCGATAGCGCTTTGACGCACAACATGTGTAGGTGGGTATTCATCGTGGACCATCTCTCATCCAGCCGGACGCCCGCGACATGTTCCATAGTAATGTACTCGGCGCCGACAGGGTTTGAGCTATCGTCACTCCAGTCGAGGATTCCAGGCACTGAGAGCGTGGTATGCGATCGTACTGATCATAGCCACTAATGATCAGCAGCTGCAACAGATTTTTAGCCGGTCTGGGGACTCCTGCTTACAATAGGTCATGGTCGCCACTTCAGAGTTGGTTGTCAATCGTCGCGGGCCTGCGATGCGAGTCGGTAATCTGGCCACGACCTTGGTCTCATTGTCCATGGTAATGACAAAGGACCTGTTGAATCCTCCTTGATTTTTCTCATAACGGATCATTCTTCCCGCTCCCGGGCACAGCTCCACGGCCTTGGATGAACATCTATTTTGATCAAATCCTTCTTTTGAAATTTACTCAACTACGGACGCGTTTATTCCCTCAAACACAACGGCAAACTACAATAGAGTCTTCTAGCTTTCGTTTAAATCCTCTTTGAAGTTGCCATCATACCTGAAGCGTTGTCGCGACAGGAAGAAAGGGTTATAAGCGGAAATTACCCACACTATCTCAAAGATCATACGATCCATTTCCATTGCGTTACATAAGTCGAGTTACAGTTTTAAGACGATAGACTCTGATACAGTTTAAGATCCTTAAAGACTTTCTTTAAATCTCTAAGAAGGATCTAAACGCGTAATCAGAGGTAAGTCTGTAAACAATAACAAACACGTTAACGCGTCGTATCCAACCAAGATCTCTGACTACGAATACAAAGAACACTACTTAAGTGTTTCAATTAGTATTGATACCTACAGCGATCGTTCTAGAACGGTCTAGATACACGAGAGGAATTATCCCTAAGAACACGCCAGGAACGAAGCTTCTTTCGAATCAAAATCAGGCCTAATAGAGACCTAACTGGAGGAGTCCGAGGACCCGAAACGAAGCAAAACTGAGAAATTTTCTTAGAGACGCGACGTTAGAAACCCGTCTCCAACGCCAGTAGCAAACTTGATAGGCGTTTAGGGCTCAAGGGCAACTTAGGACCGAGAATAGGCCCCGGGGCGGCACCCGGGGCTAAGACTCTCCTTTAGACATAGCCAATTGGTCGGGACCCTGATAGGGGCGAAGAGAGTTCGTTCAATTTGAACGAATGGCCCCCACTATTGAATACTACTACTACTACTACTACTACTAGCTCCACGGCCTTGTTGCAAAGCGCGGGGAAGTCAAACTGGATGTGGCGTGACTCGCGCTCTAACTTGTCTCGATTCAACCATCGCCCGCTCGTGTATGTATGAGGATCCAGTGCTGAAGCGGTGTAGACGCATTAGCTCTGGAACGGATAGATAGAGTGAAAGCGGGGCTTTGCTTACAATCAACCATTGGAGAGTCTGTCTCTCTGCCTGGTGAAGAGGTAGGCCCATGTTTCCCTTCCCCTGGCATCTTTGAGGTCGTGAGCGACGTCGATGTTCTTTTTCCACCCGCGTCAAACAAGGAGTGCCGCATAGTGAGCCTACGGAAGCTGACACGTCGGGCGTGTTGCGCCCAAGACCAAAGCCGTCCGGTACCCCGCTCGCCCGTTGAGTAGCCATGAATCACGCTTCCTTTTGGCGCACTTGCACAGAATTACCAGATTACGTGCCTTGACTTGAAGGAAAGAGTTTGCAGGATGTTAAGCATTTTGTGCGTCGTCAGCGGCATCTTCGACATGGCAACCAATTCAAAGGCTCGCACACATCAGGTGGCCGTGTACTCGATCACTATGGCGCACACAAAACAACAATGCCGACTGGAAGCCATGCATTAACGCAGGCGAGCCAGTCAAGAGAAAGCGTAACATTGTCCTACAAGTTGAACATTCACGCAAATAACAATATCAGCCTGTACAACATAGTGTCGCGAAATTGGGTTTTTTACTTTTGGCCTAGCGAGCGGGTTACTTTAACACAGTACCTTAGACTTAATTTGAGGTAAGGAAAAATCTTTTCCCTTGATATAGATATATACTCTGTACAGTATACTTCCAATAAAGAAATCTAGAGATTTATATCTTTTATTATATATAAAATTATAAACTATAGTACAGTACCTTCGTCTGCGCTAGCCGATGCTAGGGAGGTCTAAGACCAGGCTGCTCAGCTTCCCTGTCCTGTCCGTTCAAGGCCTCGGGTCTATGTCCTGTCTGTTTAAGGTCTCAGGTGGTTGCTACTGATTGCTTCCATAGAGGAGAACAACAGAATCAACCTCATCAAGGAGCTAGATCTGAGGAGAGCAGATTTTGTCCCCGGCGTCTATCAGGTAATTGCTACGATCCGACGGATCGCTTAACGGGTCAACGATGAATGCCGGCCTTAGTTGGAGAAGGAGGTCTTGGGAATCAAATCCGATGTACTGACTCGGCCATATGAACGAGACCTAACAGTCTTGTCACAGCGCGACTTTAAACAGCCACGGAACGTGTCCCAAATGGGCCGAGCGTGCCATTGGCACGTCTTCTGCAGGTATAAACAGACAGTATATATCATTTGCAAAATCTCACACATATATATCAGTTTCAGTCCATCCCGTGACAAAGTATCATCGACCCAATGTTTCTACGCTGAGACGGGGAGCATAGACATCGAACTACAAATAATCTTTCCCTGCAAGTTTGATCTCCCACCTAAGCTTCCTTTACAAAAGTGAATTCCCCAACACCTATCTCAATACCTTCTCCTAAAGGTCCCCATCTAACCTCCAAAGGGTTGAACGATTAGAGGCTGTCCTCTTAGGGCCGCTTATCAGGCTATCATTGATCCTCAATATAGTATGATTCTTGACTCCCATCCTCGGGAGCATGAGCATTCTCTTCGTCACGTTTCTCGACCGAAGCTTGATAGGCCTTCTGATGATAGCCGCCATCGTTCCGATGCTGCCAAGGTCTTTGAGCTTGATTGTCGGCTTGACAATCCTGCTTGTGAGCCATTCGACAACGTCGAACCGGATACGTTGGGAGGTGCCGTGATCTGTAGCGGTTGGACTGTCCTTGCTCACGCAGAACGCGGACGATGTGTTCATCCCTCGCTATTTTTGTAATTTTCAATCTAGATCTGGTCTTATGGAGTCAGAGATATGGCCTCATTGGCTTTGCATAGGTGCAGTATAAAGGCATTGGTGGTATTGACTGGGCAGACCGCGTTCCGCATAGTCTGCCCCACGGTGAGCGGGCATAGCGTAGATTGGCGGTTCCAGGGGATATGTAACGAAATGAGGCAGCAGTAGATCTTGTAGACTATTGAGAAAGAGAGAGAGAGGGCGCTGTGTGAATTGTGAGGTGAAGTCTTTGCAATGCTGGAGGGTCGGTATGATAATCGCACTATGCTCGCTCTCGATGTTAGCTTCTCAGACCTTGAGAGGTTGATGATTGACAACTGATTCTACTAGGCTCGGTACTTAGCCGGTTAAATGTCCTGATCTGATCTATCATCTATCTTAATGACTCTTCCTTCTTCACCATTTCGTGGAAATTACAAACCACATTACATCACGTCGATGTGTATGTGCATCTAGTTGCGCTCTACAGGCGCTTTGTTGTGGTTTTCCTGACCAGTCTGTGACCTCGATTGTACGCCTCCCCGAGGCATCCTCACGAAACTAGCAGAACGATAGTTCTTTGCACAACAAAGTGAGGCGAGGATACGATCAAGTTTGTGCCCCAAGCTTATTATTAAAGGTGTCCACAGCAGTGCGAATTCCTCGTCGTCCTACATCTTGGGAGTTACGGATATGAATCACGTCTCGAGACACTTTCGCCCCCGCTGAGCCCGCATCTGCCTCGAGACCAAACACACTTGAATGAACTATACAGAAGCCGAGCATAATGTCGCCTTCACTCTCCAGGATGGAATCCGAGCCTCAGTATTGCTCTCTCATCAATACACTCATTCAAGGAAAGCAAAAAGAGCGCGACGAGTCACATTTTGGCAAGCTGCACAGGACGTTCTGGAAGCCATCGGATACTTTCGAAGAGCCTCCTTCAGAGCTAAATACGTGGCTCAAGGCAGGCAAAGCACACTTCGCAGCCCAGCTTAGTCCTAATACAGCTATTATCGACGAAGTATATCAGCCGCCCATGATCCGTACCGTGCTGGAAGGAAATACGCCCGGTAATACGTCCGGTCAGAGAATACAATCCAACGATCCTCCCACTTGGAAGGCAAGCTATACTTCCAGCCACAACTATCATTCTCTCACATTATGTTAGGACTTTGAGAATCATCCTACTCGTTTCGACTTCAGCGATGAATGTTATTTTCTGGACACCTTTTATACGGTCAATGATCTCTGTAAAATACTCTACATCCGAGAAGAATACATCAGAGCGGAAAAGTTCATTGAAGAAAGGTTACTCAATATCTATCTTGTTCTGGGCTCATCAGGAGCAGGTTTGTGACTCTCTAATATTAACGCAACACTAGCTAAGAATTTCTTAGGGAAATCAGGTTTTATGCGATACTTGCTTCACAGACTGTTACAAAAGGGAAAGCCTGCTCTCTGGTATACGCCCAATGTGTGGTACTTGTTCTGCTCAAAAGGTGTTTTTATGATACCCCAAACCGATCTCACTGCAAATCTCCTCATGGATGAGAACTTTAGGGGTGTTTACTTCCTCGCCGATGCAAACAAAGACAGAACAAAAGAGCTACCTGAAATCTTCTTATTTAGTGGTCCCTTCAAGTGGACTCTGATATATGCTTCATCGCCCAAGGACAACCAGGTGACAAAGGCCCTCCAACAGAACTTTGGATCGCGCTACATGACATTCATCATGAATCCATGAACTCTTTTTGAAATAGAGCTGGTGTAAGATCTGTCCTCCAATTATCTGGGTGTCACTGACATAGGTAGTACTCACGCTTTGCGCTTGAAAATCAAAGATTTCCCTAGCTGGCCTACAATCAGGGAACGCATCATTGATTTCGGACCACTTCTACATTTACTTTGGCCGGCAAAGTACAATGATGGTACATTGCATCTTCCCGTTCATGACACATCGATATTAGACACATGTCTCAACTCCATTCTGAATCCTTCCATTTTGAGGTACGCTGTTTCACAAGGGATGCTACTTCAAAATCCGAATTCTACAATCAAGAATGGCCGCTGCCTTTTCCTGGTATTCAGGCGTGAATGGGAGGCTATCGCAGGAAACAATTCAACTTCCTTCTCTAAGCACCATCTCTGCTTTCAGTCTATCAAGACCATGGAAACTGTGCGGGTTTGGTGCAACCAACGTGACAAAGTGCAGCAACAAGAACTTATGCGAATTATGTGGGGCACGCATGGACTTGAGGCCCCCTTTGATTACATGTTCCAGACGCTGTATACTAATGACTGGCTCGCGAGGAAGCTTCCAACCCCATTTCGAGTACATCGACTACATAAGTGCGCTACATACTCTGAGAAAGGGAACAGCAAATACATATGCAGCTCGGAGAGGGACGAATTGTCTATCGATTGGAATACAAGCGAGCCAATTGTCCAACACGAGATCCCTAATATGCAAAACGGGACATTTTATTACGAATGCTTCCCGGGCCCGAATGTCCTCTTAGCTGATGCCTTTATCGCTAATGATACTGGATGCTACGCTCTTAACATGACACGATCCGAGGCCCACGACATCTCCGAAACAGGTCTGGAACAGCTTCTCAAAGGCATACCTACGAACATCAAAGACATCTACCTCGTTTACGTGCTACCAGCCCTCAGGAGATACCATTTCGAAATATCCAGTACAACAGTAGACAATAGCATCAAGATTGCAAATGAAAAGGGGAAATCACTAAGGATTCGCATTGCCGATTATCCCCTCTCATCCAATTCTGGGCAATGAAGTACTTTCTGTCCCAATTTCCTCCTCGTCGAGCATTACAAGAGATCTTTTTTCAAGGCCTGTGATAACAGTCAAGGGAGGGGTCAAGCAACGATGGTTCCGAGCTGCTCTGCACTTCGAGAAGCTTGTAAGAATAGCTAGACGGAAAATTAGAATTCTGCTCATTAACTACTATGAAACGCAAAGTATATGATCTGATCTTTTGTAATCATGCGTATGACTTGTAGTCTCCAAGACCTCACCGTCCTTAAAAACTTCCCTACCTCGCTGAGTATCTAGTCCGCTTGGGATCCATCTATCTGCGTGTCATGCCAATTCTGCGAGGAGCTGACTGGCGATGGAGAAGGTCGTGCTCTTTTTCTCGGGAACGATACTGACCTCTTCATCGACCGTGTCGTTAAAACTTTCAGCTATGACACTCCCAGCATCATCTTAGGTACTGGAGCCAGGAACCTCGTATACGAGCGAGCATTGCAAATGGAATTCTATCGCTATGCGATTCCTACCCCATTCAACGCTAGCAGCTACTCTCCCAACGTGGACTATAGACATGGGGCCGGTCGCTGGTTGGACTTCTACGTCAGTGGGAGCAAACAGTGGGGTATCGAGCTGCTCCGAAACGGTATTGATGTCAATCGTTATCATAAATGCAACACCAATGTATACGGAACAATTCCTATGAAAGCTTTCGTACCACTCAACATCGTTGAGCTTCATTCAGGCACCGTTGTTGATGAACTCGAATTTCACGACCCGGGATTAAAAGAGAATGAAACGAGGGTCTACTGGACCCCAAAGACTGAAAACTCTACAATCGCTATTCTCAGATTGAACCAACCACCAAAACTAGGGAACTTTGCTAGACCGGCGAACGGGGCGAGCGGAACTATGCTCGACATGCAAAACATTATGCAGCTTGCTCTTGCTCAAGATGGAGATGGAAAGTAAGGAGACGAAGTCACTCCGATCCCTCAACTCGATCTACCACGAGAACATGTCCTGAACGAGCCTTTTAGCGATTCTAGTGATTTGATTCGCGGAATCGGCTCAGGGGACAGGGGATGTTCGCCTGAAAAAAGCCCTGGGTTTGTTAGATATGTGGCGAAATCGAATAATAGGAGACGTACATTTTATGACATAGGGATGGGAAGCTGTAGATGTACTTGCGCCCTAATTTCTGCGTGTTGATCAAACCCATCACATGAAGGTGTTCTAAGATTCTGTCCTTTTGTGAAAGCTTCAACCCATCCTCGCATTCCGCAACTTTCCGTAGACTACCCTCGAGGTTCTTAATTGTGAATTCTTTGTACTTCCCCCCCTTTTCACGCAAATTCTGACCGGTAAGTATCTCCTGAACTTCGTTCCAAACACCTCTTTCCTCTCCGAAATCGCGCCAGAAGCGTCCCTTGTCTATGAGGTTCTGGCAGAATGCAGGATTCCATGGCGGGGAGTGTCGCTGCTCAGGTTCAATCTGGAAGAACGGTGAGTGACATGGGTGATTTCACGGAACGCTACAATTACCAAAGCACTCTCCTCGCGATCTTTCTCCAGAGCCCCTAGAAGCGAGTCCAACACGCCTATGTGACCGTCGGTGAAGGATCGGAAAAAGTCAAGCAAGTCAGACCCGCAAACTCGATCTGGAGAGTTCCTCTCGGCCCATGCGTCGACCATTTCTTCCAATTCCTTGTCATTCAACAAAAGCTGTTGCAGCTCGATGCGCCTGTCCAGTGGAATGTCCACAGCCTGTGATGCACTCGGTCCCCACTTGTAAAAGCGCCGGTCTGCTGCGCCATATCCACACGCCAGAACGAAGTAGGGTCCGCTCCTGCTGGGCCTCTGGAAATGATCCTCCCACAACCCTTTTTCAAGATAGGTATTACGGGCATCGTCGATCAAGTAGACCACCTGCCTTTTATCAACAGCATAGTATGTAGTTCTGTTCGCCTGGATCGCCCGCTCGTATCCCTCTTCCAAAATATCCCAGTATTCCTTTCTCTCTGTTGCTTTTATACTCCTATACGGCCAGCGAATCTTTACTGGCTCGATCTCAGGATGATCCTTCAGGATCTTCGCACCCATGAAATCAAGCAGCGTACTTTTCCCCGACAAAGAAGGAGCACGTATGACGATAACACGATGCTCAAGAAAGCGCTGAATCGCATCCTCTACGAGGCCTTCTCTCCGCGTTTCATAGCTGGGCTGAGAGCGAAACTGCGAATTCTCACGCTGTGCTAAGCTGTCGTCTCGAGTTCGGCCGACGCTGTAGTATCTGCCATTGGAGAGAGGGCCCCACCCGCCCAAGCACGGCCAGATATTATACTGGCTTGTGTTTCGGATTAGAGGACGCGGTGTTGTGCCAGCTTCGGTCGAGAGGTTGAGCCCATTTAGGGAAGACGTCGTTGTAAAGGTCGCTCTTGACAGAAGCCTTGATGAAGTGGGGATGCGAGTTGAATTCAGACCAACAGCCGCAAGGCCAGGCCAGACGCGAGGCCAGAGACTTTTGTTAAACATGATAGGGGTGAGAAGCGAATAGAATTATAGTTTGTGGATTTGCAGACAGGGCGCGACGAATTTTGCTGGGAAATGTTATATATCACATTTAAATCCGGCCCCACGCCCTCAACTCCGGGTAAACACGCCGGCACTCTAATCTTCGGTCACTCGGAAAGACTTTTCATCATTTCATATTATATCGACACATCTGTTTGACTTGTACGGGCCCTCTCTTGCGGCTGTTCTAACGAGTCTGTTACATCGAGCATACACGGCCCCTCTTACGAAATCGGCGAGATGAGCGTTCTTTGCACCAAAAGTCGCACAAGTATTCGTTCCCAGCTCATGATGGAAGCTTTTTATAGGACTCCGAGCTTCTGTCTGCGTTACACCTTTGGAGCTAGACAATTAAATCACTGGTCGAAATACTTTCGTCCTACAGTTACGTTCGTGAAGGATTCTTTCAGGCCTCGGTTCGGCGCGGGGCAGAACTCAAGAGCAGATGCACCAACCTCCCCTCTCGCAAGACTATTACCATCTCAAAACGCTGCTTCAAGGCAACATTCCTATTCCGATGCACGCCATCATCCAAGTAGCCAAGGCCATAGTAAGCACCATGTCCATCATGTCTGTGTCAGTTATTAGCCTCTGTTACATCTAACAGAGCAATCCGTTCATCAGGAAATCCAGATACCCAGCAATTTTGACGCGCGAGGAAAGACATGCAAAAAATTCTTTGATCGTGTTCACAAATATGGATTTGTACTGGTACGAGGGACTCCATCAAGCGGCAAAAGCATCTTGGCGCGCTTGGTCACAAACTACATCAACAACAAAGAAAATCAACATCCACAGAAAAGAGTACTGGCCGTTTACTGTCACGCTTCAGATATGGATCCTGATGAAGATGTTGGCGCTTTTCTCAGACGCATGGTGCCAACCGAGGTTCACCACCTTTTAAAGGGTGATCAGAACACGAATGCTTCATATAGTCACGATAACCTGTTTTCACCTCTCACCATTGTCATGGATGAAGGTCAAATAACATACAGAGATCGGGTTTGGTGGGACGATTTAAAGCAGGTCCGGAATTTTAAGATTTATTTAGCAAAGTTCGTTGCCTTTGTTTCATATGGTGGCGAAACACCTGTCCGAACACTTGCATCTACCGATTTTCGATTGGGCTCAGAACAGGTTATTGGGATCGGTCATCATACAGATAGCAACTTGTCTCTCTTCTTTACACTGGAGGAATACCGAAGTGCCATGAGAGGGCTGCAAGAAGGTTTGCACTGGCGTTTGGATACTGAAGCCGAAGACTACATCTACAGTCTGACCCTTGGGCATCCTGGAGCTTCGCATGCAGTCCTCCACTACTTGCAATCTGTACGCTCTAATCAGAATTGCCAAACGAGACATATCTGCTAATCTATTCTAGGGAGCGGCCAAGCAAAGAACACCAAAAACTGGCTTTCATGCGGAAATCAACGTGGACCTTGTCCGTAAATCCCTCAACGCGGATTTCTATAAAGACATAGGGGAGACATATAGCGGCAACCTGTTTCGAGGATTCGTGAACGTGAACCAGCTGGAGAATCATCCGATTGTCAAAGATATTGCCATGAAGAACAGGAACTTGGAAATCTGGCAGCTGGTATCCAGAATGAGATTTACGCTTCGCAAGGGGCTGCACCGACGCGTATTTATCAATCCGGACGCGCGAAACGCAGAAAACCTTACTGAACAGGAAGCTGCCCTATTTGCACTTTATCGTACTGGCATTTTGCAGGCCGAACCGGACGATACGGGCAAGCGAGATATCCTGATATTCCCAACCCCGCTTTATGAACGGTATATCAAATATCGACCGTCATTTTGTTTTATCGCTAACGAGCCTCTTCAGGTACTATGAGTATTATTTGTTAAAGAGAATATCCAAACGGTACTAGATAGCTTATCACTTAATTTCGATAGGTGAAAGCATTGAACGGAGAACGTCGAGTCACGAACAAGGCGAACGTAGCATAGCTAGACGCTGAATATAGCATACTATTCCCATACAGTAAATCTGCTCTACTCCTCTACCCGTGCCTGATCTCAAACCGCTTACGCACTTAACACTCTACTTTAATCCCCACTCGTATCACTAGCCAGATTTCTCAACTTATACGAAGCAGTCGACATATATTCCCGCAGACACTGGCGAGAGTGCTCGTCGATACACTACGGCGGCGAAGAATGCTCTTTAACAGACTTTTAATATTATGCTCTCGGACCCAGAACCTAACAAGCCGAGCAGGCGCGATTCCTTGAGGAGCAGTGGGTATCACTGGCTGTAATGGGTGCATCAAGAGAAAACAAAATCGCAAGCGCAGTATGTTGCTCCTCGACGAGCGATATACTCCTAAAGGGCATTTTAAGCACGACTTCGCATTTTTCGGGACTGATAACTCGGGCATAATAGTAATTTTTAAAGAACTAAATTATTACTAAAGTTGATAAATATATTGAAATTAGAGAGAAGAAATTTAAACTATAGAACTAAATAAGATACGAATAAGTTAATATTTATATTAATTACTAACTAACAATTTTATTTTATTTTAACTATTATCGAAACCTATTTAGATTTAATTATAAAACGAGTATATTTAGTTATTATATCTTCAAAACTCTATTATTTAGATATAAATAACTTAGATAACTAGTTTTAAATAATTTATAATAATAATAAAATAGAAAAAAATTAATTAATTAAATTAATTATATAATATTATATTTCAAGATAAGTCTATAAATTTTAATAAAAAAAAGAAAATTATATAGATAATTAATTAAATAAAAATCTATATCTTTAACTATAAACTATATATTTAATTATTTATATAAGTATTTAATACTAATATACTATATATATTTAGATATATACTAGCGATATACTAATCTAAATATATTACGTTAATTAAGAGGGTTCTAATTTTGGAAATAGTATTAGTAACGGCTTCGACGCGTGATTAGCGTGTTCTTGGAGCTTGTCATCTTATTCCTCAGCTCAGACCCAAAGTTGCCCATCTCGCTCACAGACCAACACTAACAGCAAAGCCAGATTATGCTTGTCGAGGATCAAAGCACTGCCTTGTATCGCACAACTGGTTAAAAGCGTACACATTCTATCCTTTCTCACATTTCACCCCTTCACGTGTATTGCATTATGCCGAGGAGAGCTCTCTCATTCGAGGTAAACAAGTTATATTTACTTACATTCCAATCCTACTCATTGTCTACCCGTCTTGCTCCCCTTGAACAAGGCTAATTAAGTGTGATGCGTCTGTAGAACCTGTCTCGTTACACCAAGATTCCCAAGTAAGAAATCTGTTGCGCATGGCTGCATTTCGCAAATATTGACAAAAACAGCAGATGGCAGCCAGTCATGAGAAAGAGGCCTCTCCATCAGCAGTATCTGGATTCATTGCATTATAATCGATGGAGAAAGTACCTTGTGGAAAAAGGAATCATTTCCAACCCATACCAACGCGCGCAGTGGGAGACCAATTCACATGAATATGAATACCTAGGGCCGCTTGGTCTCACCCAGATCGGCATGAACATGAAGTTCAGTATTTCGGACGAGATTAGAACCCGAGCCATCTCCCCAGTCATACAACATCATCGCGGGAATAAGCCAGTTTCTATCATCAGCAGTTCTTCTGGTGGAGGATCGAATCGATTGCTACTCGAACTACTATCAGTAGTGCCAAACTTCAAGGCTCTCTACTACATAACCTTTCATAATCTCACGCCATTCTCTACATCCTATGACGATGTGCAGAGTTGGCGTAGCTTCGAGAAATCCATCGCGATGCGGATACTCTTTCATGCGGTCTACTTACAAAACAAGATATCCTCGCAGCCAATTCAACATTTCCCTGGGTGGCTTGAAGAGTTACATCGACGAAACCTCGAGGATGTATACAGTATCCCTGAGGCCATCAAACTACTCGGAGGGGATCCCAGCCAAACATGCGCGGTTGCCGTCGACGAAGCCTGCCAGCTCGATTCCACAGATACCGCCATAGCAAAATTAATCGAGGTGCTCAGTAATGCTATGCGAGGGACTCAAATCTTTAGTTATATGGCAGGTAAATTAGTGACAACATTCGCTGCGGCTGCAACTACGAGTGGCTGCAGCATCAATGAAATACCGTTACTTCTCTTGAACCAAGAGCAACAGGCTGCCATACTAGACGCCAACGAAACTATAGGCCGGACAGGATGGCGGTGTAACGCAGACGCCAAATACCTCCTCTCCTTACTTGCTGGTCACCCACGACTCATCGAACACTTTATCGAAGCACTCGTTGAGGCCCTTGGTAGTCATGACAAGTTGGACGACATCCGTTGGAAAGATGTCGAATGCCGAGTTCGCGGCGATACGGGGTATAAGTTTTACCCGCTTTTGAATCCCCCACTTGCAAAGCGTCTGGTGGATGCTATTATGCATCAAGAGAAAGTGGAGGCGGACTCGCGTCTCCTCCCGGATTCGCCAGAGACCTATGAATCCCTGCAGCGGGTTTGGACGATCGCCCTTCAACCTATCTTTGGCTCTAGCAAACCAATGTACTATCATCCCACAATACCACTCCTCACCTTCTATCCTTTCGTCCACAGAGCCAAGCTATTTGCTTTCGAACACGTTTACGGGAACATCGAAAGCCTTTCAATTATAGATTTTCATAGTTCGGACAAATTTGAGACTTTCGTTGGTACTCATACTGCGATAAAGAACTACCTCTTTGCGCAACTCCAATCAGATATAGTACCCTTGTCTCGGCTCTATCCATGCGGGTACGGCGGTGCAGGGGATATCGCTATCAAATTCCTTACGAAGCATCCACAGGTAATCAGCTATCGAAAGCAATTTCCCAAGACACACCCGATCCAGAAATGGAACGGAGAATCCCTTGACTTTGCGAATGGCAACATCTACATAAATGCAGCTAACGCATCCTTTGGCGACATTCTGTGGGTGTGTAAGGTGGACGTGGACAACAATAATCGCAGTGAGGAAAAGGCGGATGCAGATACGAATCTGGTGGTATCCTTGAACACCAAGCTTTATAAAGCCTCCATGTCTTGGAATCGATGCCTGAAAGAGCACGAGAAGAACGAAAGGTCCTGGAAGAAATCGGGTATCAAAGACAAGCATAAATATCGTATTATTACGATCATCATCACGGCTGGCCGATTACAAGTCCCAGAAGACTATCGAGACAATAAGAACTACAAAAACATCCTTGTAGTAGATGAGAAAGGGCTTGCTGGTATCTTCGGTATCTTTATGCCTCTTATGACTGCTCGGCTCACCGGGAGATTCGATATCAATTGCGCCGATTTGACCAGCCTGACACACAAGTTTGGTAAAAAGGCCGCAGACCAGATCATTAAGGAAAGAAAACTAGGTTTTAAGGACAGGACAGATTTTCAAAAGCGATTACCAAAGGTAAAAGGAATTAGAATCTCACGTTTGACCGAAATCCTCAACGAGTGCGATTTCTGAGCTGCATACTTCCACTCCAAACTGCAGGTGTTACTCGAAGGAGGCCAGGAGAGTCCAGAGTCCTGGAGGTGCTTCTAGATGATGAGGCATTCACACAGATGCCTTCCTATCCATCTTGCGCCAAACCACTCAGTAATGCCTACCTCCGAAAGTTTCTCTCAGACTTGGGTGCGTAGCACGAAGTTATGCGCTGATACCGGCAGTGGCCTGGAACTTACCTTCAGATAGAATGAATAAAAAAGCTCTTTCCTACGCGTACGTATTCGCCTATGTAAACCACAAATGACTTGTCCCTTGAATAATGGATTTCGTTGGACTGTATACCCTTCCGATGCTCCTAATACATGAGTAGCGGCGTAATTCAGTTGCCGCGCGGCAGCTCCCGCCTAAGGTTTTGCAAAGAGAAATAGTGTACACGACACTTCAACACGCTCTCTTCAAGAATCTCATTATAGCGTTACCAATACGATCATCGTCTTCGGCCTTGAAATCTCTCTGACGCCAAAGTCGAAATCGCTGCCAGCCGGCGCCACCTTCAAAGAGCTGGTCATTACACGAGAAAACCCACCATCTACCTCGCTGAGTGGCCTCACCATGAATTCTCACCCGAGTGTAAATCAAAGAAGAGACAGCCTCTCATCAAGAGTATCCCAGTACTCTTTCATGGTGTCTTATGTTCACATTAATCCAGGCTTCTCCTTAGTTCAAGACGGCGAGCCCCGGTTCCCTAACCACGCCGAGCAACAAAAAATCTTCGATTTGTTCCCCGATTGCACCGATCTGATAACTCTACCCCCATTTATCATCATCTGCTACAAGACACTACCGCTAAAACCCTGGCCTGTTGCTTTGGCGGGCCTAGCATTATACTTCACGACGGACCCTTTCGCACAACCTCTGAACAGGGGCTTGGTGGGACGCGGACCGGATTTCAAGATTACTGCAGAGATCCATCGGACTCGACTACCCACCCTTGAAACCTTCAAAGAAGTGTTCGTCGCTCTGGACAAGCTTGACATAAAAGCTACCGACCTTACATGGATCGTTGGAGAATTCTACGCTCTAATCAGAACTCAGCCAGAGAATGGGTGGCGATCAAAGTACCCTGCAACGATCAACGGTGTCCTGATCAACTATCGCTTCGGCGAAGGAGCGATCCATGAGGAGGAGATTTGTCCCGGCGTGCTCTTCAGTTCTAAATATGCGATGACCACTTCAGAAGTAAGTGTAACAGATCGGGCAGGGACAGAATACCTTACTGCCGCTGCCTATGGCTTCAGTGATCCGGGTGACAGTCACTCTGAAGCATAGTGGCTGTCAAATAGAACCTCAAATCTTGACACTCCCCTTGAATAGCCGAAGCTCCACCAAGAAACAGCCCGTGAAATGTCTGAAGTTCTCCTATCCCATCCTGTGGTAGAGCACTCGTTTCGGGGGTTCAGCCCAACAATGAGTGCCCAACCTGCCAGAGGATGGGATAATTAACAGCTCGCAAACGGACTGAAGCCCCCCGTAAAGCCTCCCCTCTACCTGAAAATTCCTCACTAGTCTTTACAGGGGGGGGGGGGGGAATCAAGCCTAAGCTATGAATGATACAAGAGGACAAGTAGTA
>JAEUBB010000031.1:28623-40988 GCA_018257885.1 Parmelia sp. 050094
TCTAATTTATCCGAAGAGACCCCGAGAACGAGAGGCCTTTCAAATGTACACAGTCTTTAGCTTTGAACATTCAACTCTCTTAAACAAAAGCAATTCAACTCCCAACCCTTAGAAGAATGCACGCAACTTTAAGAGTGAAACAAAAGATTCAAGTCAAATCGATCACGGTAACAACCAGTCACTATCACAAGTCAACAAGCTATTTGTCTTCCCTCGTAAGCTGACTTCAACACTATCTGAGCAGGTCTTGAACCATTGATAGCATCCTCTATCCCCCTCCCTCCCTACCTACTACTCCTCTTACGAATACACTCTTTCCGCCCTCCGCAGCGAAGCAAAACAAAGCAAAGTGTCATACAATGGAGGCGCAGGATCCCAACGCTCTTTGCGCCAAGCCGTCATGGGCCAGCCTCCAACTTTTCTGACGAGAAGTTGGAGTTGAAAGAACACCCCGAATGCCTAGTGTTACGCCGTGCGGCACAAGTTCTGTCTCGCCGCAACGAAGAGGTAGTCGCTCTAGGAACTTCAAGACCTGTCAAGCCTAATGAGGATGATGGGCCTTTGTACACGGTGTATGCGTGCAACTCGCTTCAGCAAGTCGCATACAAGATATGATGCCTGTTTGCGTGTATCTGGTCTGGATGCATCAGTGAGTCTGTGTGTTAGTGGATCACATACAGGCTCATTTCATGCAGCGATACATTGACGATATATGTGATCCCCGAATCCATTAGTGAGGGGAGAAGCGTTTATATGGGTTCCCCCACCAGAGGATGGCTCATCCTCATGGGAAATTATCCCTTTCAGGACCACAAAAGTCTTTTTCCCGCCTGGCCGCACCTGTATATAGCCTCATTCTTACATAAGGTCTTTGCTCTTTAGGCATGGGTATTGATTCTCGCGCTGGGGGCCTCTTCTGGGTGCTTGCTACCCTAAAAAGATCGCTACCCTGGCGTTAGACCCGCCCAAGCATCCATCTACACACCTACTGTGCCTCTGTGTTATTATTTACCTTTTACCTATGGCGTCAATCTCTGAGATGAGAACACTAATCTGGTGATAGTGCCCAACAATCCTGCAATACCAAATTGCCACTCAGGGCCGATTTTTTGAGCAACGTAGAAAAGGAGCTACGAAATTGCACAGCAACCGACGCTCTCCACATCGTATAAATTCTACTCAACGAATGCCAACAGTCGTCGCCACAGAGCATAACTGACAGCGACATGATCCCATTTGAAAGCCATGTCAAGCTTTTCACCAGCCTTCTTCGAAATCCAAACGAAACGCCAAAAAACGTACTAGCGACCGCTTTCTACCTCTACATCACACAAGCGAGCTGGGAAAACCAGCGACGTCGTTTCAATAATCAAAACTTTACGGATTTCTTTCAAGATGCCCGGCCAAAACTGTCGCCACGGAGAATGTTTATATACTGCCCAAAGTTTGACGGAGGACGTGGTCAGAGACTGAAAGCGTATTTGGGGGATCAAGCGGAAGAATTCAAGAACTACGAGACGCTAGGGAAGCCGATTCAATGTATGCGGGACGAGGTGACCAGCATACTCGAAGACTCTACGAGAACTAAGAACCATCTATTTTGGTCATCATCAATACCGTCCATGGTTGAGGGGGTTCATCGTATGCTTGGTTGAGGGGGTTCATCGTATGCTTGGCTACTATCTCCAAAAGCACCGGGCCTACGTTTTCGACAAAAAGCCCAAAACCAGGAAGACTCTGTTGGAGGCAAGCCATGCCTACCTTGAACCAAATCTTTTTGTGGACCAAATGAATTGCTTGATTAATGCTCACTTCCAGTTCATTAACGAAGCACTCGCCGACCTATATACAACACCCACCCCTGCTATGCGACTTCTTCGAGAGTCGGTGACTGAGAATCTATTAAATAAAGCCGCCGCCGACGATTTATCGAAATCCGACGAATCTTCCTTTCCGCCGCTCGACTCGCCTGACATTCACGAGAGCGACGTGAACTTCGATGATGTTCAAGTCACTGAAGCTAGTACCTGGGGGACTTGCGCCGAGAAATGGCTAGGAGCTCTGGTCGCGCAGGCTCACGCTGCTAAGTGGCTATGGTTGAGAAGGAACCTGTACAGCTTTGATACGAAGGCTGTTTCTACCACCGCTCCTCCCGCGAGTTCTTCACCCTGGGAGCGACAGGTTCAGCTCAAGGAAATGCTTGAGAATCCTGATCTTTTTGATCTGATCTCTATCATTCTAAAGCAAAACGCGGTCACAGGCTTTGACGGTCCCATAAATGCTGAGCTCATTATTGCTGCCGAATTGCTCACGCAGCGCGTCAGTACGTCTCTAATTGGCATCTCACGGCCGCCATGCTATGTCTGCTATCAAATCCTTGAAGCAATTGCGAAAGAACATATGTTGAGATGTCGACCAACGCAGCGCTCTGGTAAAGTATGGAAGATGGATGTCCCAGCTAAGCTGCCGGGCCATATACTCTCAGAGACATTGCATCAGCTCTCCCATGATGCTGCTAGAACTTTTGACGATCACCGAGGGGTAATTCGCGAATTGGCTGAGGAAGCAAAAGATCACACGCCTCCTCTGGGTGTACACGAAGGCAATTTGGCTAGCAGGAGATAAGCTCGATTTGGGCTCAAAGCCGGATAGCTAGGCCTCGCAGTTGGTGGATAAAGATTACAACATAATGTGAGGAACGGTTGGAACTACATGAGGTCGGGAAGCATAGCCTAATAGTTCCAATCGATCATGATATCCTCCCATCGTTCGAGTGATACCCCTGCGCTTGACATCCGCTTTTGCAATGCTTCCTTGTCGTCAAATCCTTCTTTTCCCCTTTGTTGCAAGATCTTCTCTGCCGTCTCCTTGCAGCCTAATTCCCTAGCCAGGTCCGCCACAGTCACAGTGTTGATGTCGATTCTTCCGCAATTTTTAAGGGCAAGAGGCGCCAGGATACCGAAGTACTCTTCAAACTTTGTGAGATCTACCACGATAATATCCTCCAAATCACTCAGCTCCTCTGGCTCGAGTATACGGCATGCTGCGATGATGATGGTGATGAAGCGATATCTCTCACTTCCCTTGACACATCTGACGAAAGCTTCCCGATTCTTCTGATGCTCCTCAATGCATTTGGCCTTGGTCAGATCCTTGGACTTCCACATTCTCATCTGTTCAGCTATGAGCGCCAAACGAGAAGCAGGCTCTTGGCCAGAATCAGGACTCTCATCTGACATGACGACGTCGGCACTCTCGTGAGCTGCAGTGATCGGTTCCCAAGCAACTCGGGTCACATACCATCCGTCGGCCCATGGGGCGTTCGGGGCGTTCAGATAGTAATCTCCATTTGCGAAATTGCAGTGTCCGGCATCATTGTCAGAGGTGATCTCGAGGGTTGATGGAAATGGAGCTGAGCATCGAACCCATTTTGGACATGATTTACGGAAAGAGATAGCGACGTTGCTCCCGCCGCCATGTCCGTTTGCGTATCGTTGACACAAACCGAATAGAGGGAATGACGAGTACTCATGAGCATAAAATCCGTTCATGACGTTAGAATGTTGAGAAGCGAAAATCTCGAAATGCTGCGAATACCGATCGTCCAAGTCGTCGTCTAGAAGCTTGTCAAGATTCTTGAATCTGTCGGACTCTCCAGCACCACTGCTAGCCTTCTTGACAAGCGTGCGGAACGCGAGCAGGGGCATTAAGACATGGTATCCCCACGATTCGCTTGCCGATTGAAGGATGATCTGCGAATTCTGCTGCAGTTTTTCGAATGTCTCTCCATTGTCTTCATGAGAAACCAGAACTGGTGGGTGTACCAATTCGCGAAGCATGATTTTGTCCACTAGACTCCGGGCTACCACAACAGACTCCCCTTTCCAGTTGTACCTTGAGAACGGCGTAGCTAAAGCTTCTGAAACCCAACGCCAATTAATTTTCTCGAAGTCGTTAGTGCCGTTTAGCTGTTCCACAACCTCCTTGATTAAGGCCTCTACAAGTCGAGGTAGCCCACCCAATTTAGTGAGTTCCTTTTTCAGTTTTGCGGAACTCCGCCAGCCGCTCAGACCTGGGTATATATTCAATATCGCGTATTGTTGCTCGCGAGATAGTATAGTTAGATCGATTTGGTAGATTAGAATAGAACTCGCTGCCGAAGCTATCGCGAATTCCGTAATCATGGTCCCTACCATAAAGCTAAAGATTTGAGTAAACAACATAGAGTAACCGAGCGCCTTGATCAGATTCTTCGTCGCAACTTCTGAAGCCTCCTTTGATAGTAGACCGGTTAAAGCAAAGTCTTCCACGAGTTTATCGACTTCGTCGACAGCAACAACACATTTTTGCTTCGGGTCACCTCCAAGTAATTTTATCGCCTCTTGGATTTTGTTCACATCGGGAAGTCCGAGCTTTCGTACTTTTGAAATCCATGAAGCGAAACTTCCGGAGCCTTGATCGGTGAGATTGACCGCTTGGTAAAGTATGCGCATGGCGATGGATCTGTGCGCTGAATCTTCGTCTTGCATATTATCGAAATCATCATAGAGCAATGCCGATGAAGAGCTGTAAGTCACAATGTATAGGGCGCCAATTTCATTGTCTCCCAAGAGGTTCAGTAATTCTGTCAGAAACCGAGTCTTTCCGCCACCAGGGATACTGCTAACAACCCCAACTTGGACATGATCTTTGCTCATTCTGATTCTAGGACAGTGATTTATCATTGCTCTTAGCAGACTTCTGTCGTTAGCCGGGATCATGTGCTCCATCTGGAAATCGATCTTTTCAAGCCCAGCTCTTTGTCGAGTTGTAGAGAGGGCGCTCTGCCACTGTGAGCGACTGAATGGGTCGGGAGGAATGTTGCATTCCTTGAGGTATTGAGACCATGTCGATGTAGACATGATATGAGGCTCGCCAGCTGCAACGAAAATAATCGTAGGGACTACGGTGAAGTAACTAAGGTCGCTTGAGAGATCGTCGAATGGCCTCTACCCTCCTAAATATCGAATTAGCCAGAAGACAAGACCGCGGAAGGGGGTTGGGGAGGATGTAGTGAGAGAAGGCTCACTTTACCTTGTGCCACTCAAAGTTCGATGATATTATGCGGTATTGGGACGTGCCTGACTTCACCGGGTGTCTGATTGTGACGTGTAGCTAGGAGGATGCAGCTGTTTGTTGCTTCGCAGGGAGCACCTTGGTATGGTTGGCTGCTCTTGCACCTGACTGATGAGTTGCAAATAAATACAGAGTAAGGGCCGCTCTGACGCGTCAGCACCGAAAGTCCCAAATACGCTAAGACCTTAAAATTTAGTAGAACTAACCTTAAGTTTCAAGTATCTACTAATACTATATATTAGATTTAATCTACAAATACGCTGCGCAACGGGGTGGGGTACCCCGACGGGGTTCCGGGGGGGGGCGGGGTTGGGGTGAGGTGTCGGGGCGGGGGGACGAGATTTCNCCCGCCCCGCTCCGGGGTCCCCAGGCCGGGGCGGGGTATACCCCGTTCCCCCGCCAAGAACAATTTACCCCTGAATGACCCCTATTAAATTAGATATTGCGTATAGCGAATTACGTAGAATAAGCCTAATAATACGATACTCTAATTTAAAAGAGGCTCCGGGGCGTGTTTGCTTAGAAAGGTGATTAGAAAGATAAACGGGGTAGTATTTAAGGGGCTGTTACGAGAGCAACGGCGTATACCTAGTAAACCTGACTAGTCACACTTAGCTTACCTGGTCATAACTCTAATTTAATTTTCCCGCTAAACTAGATTAAATCTAGATATTTTACTATAAAGACGCTAAATTAGTCTAATATAAAATTAATTAGAAATTAATTAATAAAGATATTTTATAAGTAAAAATATTAATCGATATTTTACTAGTATTATACTAGTATCTCTATTGTTAGGGAGTAGACGTTGAATTAGGATAAGTATATAGATATTCAATATAAATAGAATTCTAGCTATAAAGAAGAAGAAGTATTCTAGCTAGAAGAATAATAAGTAGTTATAAATAGTATTAAGGCGCTAGCCGTATTGAGATAGCCTAATACGAAGAAGACTAGATAAGAACTAGTAAGAAAGGTCTAGCTAAATCGTAATACTATCTCCTCTTCTAAATACGTTATATCCTCGTAACGTAGCCCTCGTTCGATCTTCGACGATAACGTAATATAATCTATAATAACGTCTCTTAGCTCTATTTATTAGTATATATATATATATAGCTAATAAAGAAGAAAAAAAAGTAAAAATATTAAGTACTAAAGATATATTAGTATTCTAATCTTTAGCGACCGCAATTTAGAGCCGATTCTTATAAAAAAATAGCTCCGAACGTAGCTAACAATAGTATAAATAACGATATATTAGTAAAAAAAGGTTTAGATATAAGAATATTAAGTACTAGAATCGTATAATATAACTTTTAATAAAAATCTAATAAAAATTTAATAAAATAGACTAAATAGACTAAATTCTAAGTATTTATAAGATACTAAAACTTTTATATTTTAAGATATAGATTAGAAGTTATCTTAGAGAGATATACTAATATCTTACTAGCGCTCTCTAAATTATTCTCTACTGCTACTGTGGAATTGAGCCTAAAGACTTTAAAAATATACGTATATCTCTAGCTAGAATTCTTCGTATATCTCCCTCTTCTTTCTCGATAAGGACTCTTTCCCCGGTATAGAGTATCCTAGTCTATAGCTATATAGCCTAACTATTAATAGCGAAAGTATTTACCTTCGAAACAAAGTTAGTTAAGAAATTCTTATAAATATTAATTAACTTTATAATAATTATATCTCGAACTTCTATTTAATTAATCTATAGAGTAGTTATTCTTACTAGCTTTATAATAGCTATAGCTATAATCTAATACTTTAGATTACTTACTTTCTTTATCTATTAAGTATATATTTAAATCGTACTGACGAAGTTACTAAACGTAGACCTAGAATAACGTAGACTTAATTCTATTTATAATTTACTATCTTAATTAAAGAATAATAATACGTATTAAATTAGATATTTACTATTATTCTCGTAGCTATAATAGTACTATTATTAATATATATCTAGCTAAGAACTTATTAAATAACTTATTTTCTTTTATATTAAAGTCTAGATTATAGAGTCTTATATCGATATTCCTATATATATTAAATTCGCTATATATATTATTAAGATCTCTAAGAATTTCCTTTAATATAACGTAAGAATTAATTACTAACTTAGAATAATAAACCTTAATAACGTTAAACGCAGTTAACTTATAATAGTCTTATATATAGTTAATTCTTAACTAATTTATAGAATAGAGTATCGTACTTACTCTAAATTTAGCTTCTAAATAAAGTTACTAAGACTTCTATTTACTAGAATCTCCGTAAAAATCTAGTATATTAGAGTAGTACTTATTATTTCTCTACTAAATAGACATATTTTAAGTAAGTAATATATAAAAAGTAGAAGTATTCTTCTATTTAAAAGATAAAATATAAATATTTTAAATAATTTTCTTTAAAATTATTAAAGAAAAAGATACTTTTCTTCTAATTTATAAATCTTTCTAGTTTTTCTTATTAAAGTTATAGAATTCTTCTTTCTATAATTAGACTAGTTAATTAGCTAGATCCTTCGTAATAAATCGATACTAGTTATATTAATAACGAAGTCTTTTAAATATATTAAATTCGTATTAAAGTATTTATTAGTATTATTCTAAAGTTTTCTAAATCTATTAAAGTTAATCTTAAAGCTATTTAATAATAAGCTTTATCTCTTAATTCTTCTTAATAAGTACCTTATAATTCTAATAAGAATATACTTATTCCGGTTTCTAAATAGCAAATAGCTATAATTCTTCTTTTTATAAGTATTCTTAATATAAATTTTTAATATTAAAGTTCTTCTTTTCTACTAATTATAAAGTTTCTAGGTTCTTATTAAGATTATCTATATTTAGATTTAATTAACTAATTCGCTAGATACTTAGATACTTACTTAGGATCTTACTTACTTAATTCTTACTTAGTATATATATTGTTCTTACTTAAAATATTAGGAATTTATCCTCGGACTACTGGATATTACTATAACCTAGAAGGATAGCTAGAATTATATTAAGAAGTAAACATTAAATTAGAATAAGTATATAGATATTTAATATAAATAAAATTCTAGCTATAAAGAAAAAGAAGTATTCTAGCTAGAAGAATAACAAGTAGTTACAAATAGTACTAAGGCGCTAGCCGTATTAGAATAGCCTGGTGCGGAGAAGGCTAGATAAGAACCAGTAAGAAAGGCCTAGTTAAACCGTAACATCTATATACTTTATTAATTTTTAATAAATTTAGATAAATAATTACCGGTAATTAACTAGTATTTTACTAGTATCTCTATATACTTTATAAATTTTTAATAAAATTTAGATAAATAATTACCGGTAATTTACTAGTATTTATAAGAACCGTACTAGAGATAAATTAATAGTAGTATTAATATACGAAGATAATAGATTAAGAAGAAAAGATGATAAGATCTATTTAAAAAAAAAATAGATCTTAAGTACTAGACCTATAGAGCTAAGTAGAGTATTAAGAAATATTATATTAAGTCTAAAGTATTAGATCTAGAATACGTTTATAATAGTATTTCTTCCTATAAGTAGCGATACCCCTATCGCTATAAAATAGTACTCGCTAAAAAAAAAGAAAAACCTAATTAAATTTACTAATATTTCTCTTTAATAGCGATAACGATAGCGACGTTTAGTCTCTACTAAGAATAGCTCTATTACGAGATCTATAGAGTAGTATCTAAAGAAATTAATAATAATATAATTTAAAGAAAAATTAACTAAGTTATAATTAAGAATAAATATAGTTAAAAGATCGTTATATTTAACTATAGTAAAGAAGAGTTTAAATAAAGATCTCTAATTAATTCGAAGTAGAGTTAATCTAATATCTAAATCTTAATCTAACGTTAAGTCTTCTAATTAAATAGCTTTCTTTATAGTACGTAAATATCTAAAGGCTAGATAGACTAAAACTAGTAATAATAAGATCTTACGATAATATCGCTTAGCGCCGAAGATTATCTATAGATAGACTAGTTAGAGATACGTATTTAATTAACTCTATATAGTAGAGTTATTAAAGAATAAGACCTTAAAAAATTAAGAATTAAATATTAACAAGTAAGATTTAAGAGCTAAATTTAGAGTACTCGTAAAAGCGCTAAGACTTTTATATTTTAAATCGTTAATTAGAAAGTATTCTAGAGATTCTAAATCTATATTAACTAATAATTTTATAAGCCTCTTTATTACTAGCTGCTAGAATACTAGAAGTATATACTTACTACTAATTATATTATTAGCGAGATATAGAGATAAATAGCTATAGTTTAGTTTATATTAATACTATATTCTTTTACTTATTCTTCTAATAGTAGCTATAAAATACTAAGGATCTAAACTTACTACTAGCGATATTAGCTAGAAAAGTAAATATATATTTAGCTATATTAGTAGCTTACTTCTTAAGGTACTTTTTAAACTTCTCGTAGAGATCCTTAATATTTATAACTAGAAGAATCCTTAGCTTAGAACGACGTATAGAATAACTACTTTATAACTTAACTAGCTAAGTAGTAAAAGACTTAAGTAGAGTATATCTTATATAGAGGTCGTTAATAATAAGATACGTATAAGGTCTATTACTATAGATAGAAGATAGTAGTAAGATAGTTTAATATATTAAAAGAAGTAATAATACTAAATTAATCTCTATAGAAATATTAGATTTTAATTTAGATATATACGCTATCCTCTCCTTTAGAAAAGTAGTAACTTTAATACTAAAATCGTTTTTTTCTTACGTAGCGAGCGAAGCTATAGCAAGTTTACTAGTAGACTTACTTATAATAACGAAGTATTTATTTCGAATATAGTTATATAGTTAATTTTTTAACTAAAAGATTATCTCGTAATAATTATAAGTAGACTTATTATAATATAATTAGCTATAAGTTAGAAGTTAATTAGTTAATAAGAATAACGCTAAGTAAGTAATATACTTATAATATTTAAAAGGTATTTACGGAGCTATCTAAAGTAATTCTAGAATAGCTAATAAAAGAGATATCTTAAACTTAGCTATTAGTTCTTTAATATATATACTAAGATCTATATACTTTAGAGTCTTCTAAATACCTTAACTTTATATAAATATAGACTTATAAAGATACTTAAAAAGTAGTTCTAAAATATTCTTTTTATAATATTAGTTCGTATACTCTAAAAGACGCTCTATAAACTTGTTAATATTATAGAAGAGAAGGATTTCTTAGAAATTATAACTTAAAGAGAGATTAAAGAAGCTAATATTTTAAAAAATAAGAGTAGATTTTTAAAGATTTTTAATAAACTTATACTAAGATAAATACTTAATATACTTAAAGATAAAATTATTATAAGACTTCTAATCGCTAAGATTCGTATAATATTAACTATATTGAATATTATTATAAATAGATTTAATAGAAGCGTATTCGAATCCCGTTATAGCGAGATCCTTTAATATAGATAAGGTATATAGCTATATAGATAATAAGATATATAGTAAAAAGATAGCTCGATATTCTTTATAAGTAGCTATCTTAAGATAGTAGTATTAAGAATATTTATATCGAGATTATAATAAGAGAGTACTTTATTTCTCCTCGCGTACTCTAACGAAGATAGTAAGTTTGCGGTATTGAAATAATATTAAAACTAAGTAACGGTATTAAGAAATAGATAGCACTTTATTTCTCCTAGCGTACTTAATTAAGATAAGGATATTAAGGAGATAATAGGTGTAAAATAACTAATTTTAACTAGATATCTCTATTATTAGAATATTCGTATTGAGATTAAGATTCTTAGAGGGGTAAAATCGTAGTAGGGGAAAGAAAGCACTATATTTCTTCTTACGTACTCTAACGAAGGCAGTAATAGGAAGAAGATAGCAGATATAAAGATAACTATTCTATATATATATTTCTACTATCTGGATATAGATATATTAAATATATTAAAGTCGAAGCGAAGAAGAGTTTCTTTATAATTAGCTAGTATACTTATTTCTTATCTATTCGAGGTGCTATAAAGAATAGAATTCTTTTAATAGTTAAAGAATAAGATCTTTATAACTAAAGATTTAATTAATTATATAATTAATAGTCCGTTTACCTCCCTAGGCTAATAGTTAAAGTACGTATAAAGATAGACCCCTAAGGATTAAAATAAGCCTATTATAGTATAAGAACCGTACTAGAGATAAATTAATAATAGTATTAATATATAAAGATAATAAGCTAAGAAGAAAAGATCTATTTAAGAAGAAGAAATAGATCTTAAGTACTAGACCTATAGAGCTAAGTAGAGTATTAAAAAGTAATATATTAAGTCTAGAATATTAGGCCTAGAATATATTCGTAATAGTATTTTACTAGTATTCTTTTAATTTTACTTATATATTTAATAAATAAAAATATTATAATTAAATATCTAAATATTCTTACTAGAGATTCTTAGCGAAAGTACTTTTAAATCTAGATTTTTATAGAAATAATTAGCTTTCTTCTATACTAACTTCTAAAACTATTATTCTATATATAAAAGTAAGATAAATAATAAATTATTACTAATATTCTATTAATATTAAATCTTTTTATAATATTAATATAGTATTTAGTTATAACTTATTATAGTTATCTCTTTAATTTATATAATATTATATTATTATACTTCTAAAATACTACTAAAATAGAATAGAATAATATTAATACTATAAAAGATTCTTAATAGAGATTTTAAGTTTAATATTAACTATTTATTTATATATATTTTATTATTTATAAATAAGATAAATTAATAAGTCTTATATATTACTTATAATATAAATTAACTTATATACTTTTTCTTAATATTTATAAATAAAATATTAGAATATTAAGAAAATACTAGTAAAATATCGATAAAATACTAGTAATTATTTATCTTAAATAAGTTAACTCTTCTATTTATACTAATAATAATTTATTAAATATAAATATATTTAGATATCTAAATTATTAAAGATATTTTAAAGTAATTTTATTTTCTAATTTTCTAATTTTTTAGAAAATTATATAGTAAAGTCTCTTAAATTATATATTTATAAAGTAATAATATAGATATATAATATTAAAAAAGATTAATTAAAAAAAGTATTAATTTAATATTATTAATAATTTATTATACTTTTACTTATTAAATATAAGAAAATATTAAAAAAATATAAATAGAATATTAATAATA